>CM040244.1:274586000-274801454 GCA_022545495.1 Chrysanthemum lavandulifolium
ATAAACAACACAACACAATAAACCTTGGCTCTGGTACCAATTGTAGGATCATTATATTTATTGTGTTTGATGATTTGGGTGGTCTTGGATGATCAAAATTCATGCTTACCATTTTAGACAGAGAAAGTAGAGAGAGGGAGATTTCTTGGTAGACACTTGGTTCACAAAAGTTGTAAGATTAGATTAAAAAGCTCCACCCCTTCCATGGATGGAAGGGGTATTTATACTTACACAATACACGACCTCCTATCGGCCTGTGGATCAGGTATACAGTGGGTAAAGACCCGTCCTTCCTCCACGGTGTTGCACTATACTATTCTACGCTACAAACTAACTAATAAACTACTAAATAACGTAAATAACGATATGTCTACGAGCTAACTTATGCTAGATATTATTAGGGGTGACCGACTCTTCACTATGGAATTTTCTAATTCCTAACAGAATAGATGATAGGAGCTAGTATAGGTTTAGTAGATCTTGTATAGAAATGATCTTGTATTATCATTTGAAATTGATTGTAAGTTGTAAGTCGTAGTGTAAGTCAGAACTGTTTCTTGAATGAATGAATGAACAATTTAACTTCAGTACTTCTCTTCAGTAGGAATAATTAGATCACTTCAGTACTTATCTTCAGTAGAAATAAGCTTTAAGCTTACTTGACCATTTTCCAATTAACCAAACTTGGTGAATTTCAACTTATATAAGCAATCTGCAAAACAGACACAGAGAAACACACAAACCAAACCAATACAAACTAAACTAAAGGAACATAAGCTGGTTAGTGTTAGCAAATAGAAATATAAACAAACGATTTACAAAGTTTACAACATGAATCCTCCCCTGAGGCATATGCCTCCCCTGAGGCCTATGCCTCCCCTTAAATTTACAGTTAAGGGTTAAGCATCCCAATATTGACCACTAGGTGTTGAAACCTTGGTCCATCAATAGCCTTAGTCAATAAATCTGCCACATTATCATCAGTGTGAATCTTAACCACTTTTATCAAATGTTTTTCATGTGCATCTCTTATAAAGTGGTGCCTGATTTCAATGTGCTTAGTTCTACTGTAAAAAACTGGATTTTTAACTATGCATATGGTACTTTGATTATCAATAAAAATTATTGTGTTCATGTAGTTAAACCCATAATCCAACAATTGATTTTGTATCCATAGTACCGACCACAACAATTTGCAAAGAGAACATACTACGCTTCAAGAGATGAGGTAGCAACAATGTTTGTTTCTTGCACTACCAAGAAATCAATCTTTTCCAAGGAATTGGCAACCTCGGTTGTGGATCTCCTATCTAGATTCGCACCAAAGATAGTCACTATCACTATATGCTTCCAACTTAAAAGGAGACTCTTTGGATACCAAAGACCTAAATGGGGTTGGCCTTTAAGGTACTTAAAGATCTTTTGATTGCATTGAGATAGGAAGCAAGTGGAGTGACTTGATGTCTAGAACAAGCACTCACAAAGAAAGGTATTGTCGGGCCTAGAATTTGTTAAATACATCAATGAACCAATCATAGATCTGTATAAGTGAACATTCAGCACTAGATCCGTTCAAGGTTGTTCTTTGGTTTTGAGCTTCATAAGGTGTAGTGGCGTTCGACATTCTCCATACCAAACTTCTTCAAAATGTCCTCACATATTTATCTTGACCGATAAAAATACCATCGTTCTCACGAACTTGGAGACCCAAAACAAAGTAAGCTCCCCATAGCACTCATCCGAAACTCTCCTTCATCGACTCCTCAAACTCCTTGCACCAAGCTTCTTTAGTGGAGCTAAATATAATATCATCCACATAAACTTGCACAAGAAGATGTCTGTGGAATTCTTCTTTAGGAAAAGTGTTTTGTCAATGGCAGCTCTTCTATAACCATGCTTCAGCAGAAATGATGAAAGTCGAGCATACCATGCTCTGGGTTCCTGATGTAGTCCATAGAGAGCTTTGACAACCTTGTAAACATGCTTTGGATGATCTGGGTCTTCAAATCCTTTGGGTTGAGTGACATAAACCTCCTCTTCTATTTCACCATACAGAAAAGCACCTTTAACATCCATTTGATATACCATGAACCCCATGTAAGATGCATAGGCCAATAAAATTCGAA
This sequence comes from Chrysanthemum lavandulifolium, assembly GCA_022545495.1. Lineage (NCBI taxonomy): Eukaryota > Viridiplantae > Streptophyta > Magnoliopsida > Asterales > Asteraceae > Chrysanthemum > Chrysanthemum lavandulifolium. Next base: position 274,588,127 of record CM040244.1, read on the forward strand.
TGGCCTCAACTCTAGCAACAGGTGCAAACACTTCATCATAATCAATTCCTTCCTCTTGCATGTACCCTTGAGCCACTAATCTTGCTTTATTTTTAATCACAACACCCATTGCATCTCTCTTATTCTTCAAAATCCATTTTGTCCCAATAGCATACTTACCATCAGGTAGTGGTACCAAGATCCAAACCCGCTGATTTTGGAATTGTTGCATCTCTTCTTGCATTGCTTCAAGCCAACTTGAATCTTCAAGAGCTTGAGTAACACTGGTGGGTTCCACTTGAGAAAGAAAACAAGCAAACAGACAATGCTTAAAGTCTGTGTGATTGTCACTAATAACATTAGATTGAGGATGAGCAATGTTGATCCTTTTGGTAGCAGTGGGGTTAACTTTAATGGATGTATCAAGATTAGTCACAGTTGGCTCAAAATCACTGTCATAGGAAGGTGAGGTAAAGATGCCAGCTTTGGGTTGATGATTACCAAGATCTGAAGGACTTGGAAAGCGTGTATATGGTTCTCCAAAGTCTGTGGATACTCTAGTAGAAATGGGAGTAGAAACAGCAGGGCTTTAACTAGATTTGGTGATGATAGGAGAAACAAAATCACCGCGGAAGAATCATGGTTTCCACCGATCGCTTCTCTAGCAACCTCCCCATCAAGCTTCTCACTTCAAGATTAGCCGATACTCTTGTTTCTTAAGCCTAGCAAGGTCCTCGCATAATGTGACTCATCTTCACTCTCATCGAAGTAACTTTAGAAGTATCACCTGCAAAATGGTTAGGGGAGAAGGAAGGTACAATAATAGGATGTTCATCATCCTCAAACTCACTATCAGAGTCAGCATCCATGGTACCTGCATTGTCAGTGGGAGACTCTTGTGTACTTGCATTTTGGTTAGCCACATGTCTAGAATAACCCAAATAATCAGTTAAGTAATCAAGGTCAAAAGACCAAACATGACCTTGTCCTTGAACATTAAGCTTATCTTCTAGAAATCTCAGGTTCAGAGTCTCCTCAATCTTCTTAGCAGATAAATTGCATACCCGATAACCAGCTTTCTCATCAAATTTACCCATGGATCACTAGTATTCAAAATAGTCACTTGACATCCAAAAGGTTTGAGGTAATGAATAGCGTGAACTTTCCAAAGAAGAAGCTCATAAGGTGACTTGAAATGAGGTCTAGTAATGGATACTGTTCAAGACATAACAAGTTGTGCTAATCGCTTGATCAAAACATAGTGGGTGATTTAGAGTCAGAAGCATAGATCTTGCTGCCTCTATTAAGGTCCTATTTTTCCTTTCACTAACCCATTTTGTTGTGGGGTTCTTGGAGTGCTATAGTCCCTTTTATCCCTTTAGACTTACTGAGTTCTATTAATACAAGATTCTTGAACTCGTCCCATTATCACATCAATTCCTTTGACCTTTTGTTCAACGGGTTTTCAACAAGGGTAATGAACTATTTCAATGCTTGAGATGTTTCATCTTTAGTCCTCGTAAAGAATACCCAATAAAACCCGCTATAGTCATCGATTATTACAGACAAAATACTTGTGATCAATACTGACTTGAGTTGGACCAAAGAGGTCCATATGCAAGAATCAAGAGGTCTCAAATAATGCTCATAGCAAGAATAGCCTTGTATGAGGCTCGTGTTGCTTTCCTTTGTTGCGGGCAACACAGTTATGTTCATTGGTGAAAACTTTGGAAGGAAGTACTTCAACAAGACCCAGTTTAGAAAGCTTGTTAATTGTCTTGAAGTTCACATGAGCCATCCTTCTATGCCATTTAGTAGACTCATCCAGGGATGCTTTAGCCACCAAACAAGTAAGGTCACCTTCTGGTTGAACATCATTTAAGTTGAACGTGTATAGATTGTGATTTCTAGGAACTCTCAGCAGAATTAACGAATCTTCTGGTAGTTTGAAGTCGTTAGATAGCACAAGACATTCATCCTCAGAGAAGAATACTTTGTTCTTGGTGTCACATATTTGTGAGACTGAGAACAAGTTGAAGTGTTGCAGTTCCTTTACATAGTACACATTCTCAAAATCCAGTAAAGGTGTTTTGATGGTGCCTTTCCTAGTGATTCTATCATCACTTCCACCAAAAGTCACATTGCCTCCTCCTTCTATGGGTACAAAATTATGCATCATATCTCTGTTCCCTGACATGCTTCTGGAACAACCACTATCAACAATGCCAACTTCCTTATGCTTAAGAGGATGATCCTACAACAACAAAAAAATATATACAAATAATTAGTACACTATGGAGGCTCAAGTCATCACTGACTTGAGCCTGCCTTGTGGATCATTAGAGTTAGGCCACGCAGATGTATAAGATCCACAATTTTTCTTGGGTTTCCATTGAAAGTTAGGTCCCTTTTTAATCCAAGAACAACGTAACCTGCTGAGGGCTTCACAGTAGTATCCCTATATCCCTTCCCATCAACACATCCAGGCCAATAACCACTTTGAAAATATGAACTAGTAGGTAGCACATATGGTCTAGCAACAGATCTTCTCCAAGGAAATGAAGAAGGTTTATTATTAGTTGCTTGTGGAACAAAAGGTGGTATATCATTAACATTTTTTCACATTGGTCTAGATTTCTTTTGACTAGCACATACACCCATTATTTGCTCATGAAAATCACAATCCTTAATCAAATGAAATTTACTTCCACAAACAAAACATGTCTTCTGTTTAGAAGATTTATTCAAAGTAAAAGATGTTCTATTACATGCAGAAGCATTCAAACCATAAACATTAACATAATTGTTTTTAACAAAATTATTATGCAAAGAATTAAAAAACAAGTCTTCAGAGGAAACTATCTTGGAAGTTGATTCCTCAACAGCAACTCTAAAAGGCTTGTAGGGAGTCTTGGGTGTAGGCTTGGGTGAGGTCTTGGGAAGGTCTGACTTATCACTTGAATCACAACTGGCATAAGAAGTAGACCGTTGGTCAGAGGACTTGTCACTGTCAAAACAAGAGACAAAGTCATTAGATGAAGAATCAAGGTCTCGCAAGTCTTTTGACTTTTGCCATAAAGATGGTGTGATCCATCAAAGTCAATGTGATGGACGGTCAACGGCATAGGTTCACCTCTAATAGGTCCACGACAACATGTAAATCACCTTCTTTACAAAATTAGCTAATCCTGCTGGTGTAGATTTACGTGAGTCATCCCTAGCTTCTATCCCTACATACTTCTTAAAGCCTAAACCTATTGCGTATTGGGATTTTGACTAGCATAGATGTGACTAACTAACTTGTTTCCATTCAACATCCATTCTTTATGCCTAGCTATTTCCTCATCTAGTTTCTCTTTAGCACTTTGTTTTCGTAAACTACATCGACTTTTTCTTTCTCAAAGGTGTTTTAAATCAATTTTAGTACATTCTAGATCACTTTCTAACACCCTTATCTTTTCATCATAAGCCGTTGATTCTTTTGAAACCAAACTTTTTGTATTTCTAATGTTTTTAAAGCCTGTTTATAAGCCTCGACTTCGACATAACATTCATTGTATTTAGGTTTCAAAACATCATAGGCTTCCTTAAGTTCATTGTATCTTTCTCTCCAACCAAAAACACAGTTATGTACCTGAGAGATGCCCATCAAGGCAATTTGATCATGCCTATCCTCTGAAGTACAGCTTGCCAGCAATCTAATATTCTCAGCACCCGGAACTTCATCATTCTCATGCTCATGCATCTTCCAGTCGACATGGTCATCCACGGTGACAAGAGTAGTGGAGGAGCCAGCCTTCGAAGCTCCAGTTTCCTTTTGATTTTGCTGATAGGAAGAATATCTCACCTCATCACCAGCCTTCCTATCCTTGCATTCTCTAGAGAAGTGACCCATCTGATGACAAGTAAAACACTTGACTTTCCTTCTATCAAATCTAGCAGGATCTCTTCCCTGGAAACCAAACTTTATTCCAGACTTACGCTCAAACCTCTTGATATCCACTGAAAGCATGGCCACTTGCCATTTCAATTTCATCTCCTCCATATCAAGTGGATCTAACTGTTCAAAATCCTCAAATGCAAGATGCCGCTGAGTGTTATAATCAACAACAAAAGAGTGAAGTACATCTTCCAACACACCACCAGTTTTAGGTTGAGAACTGGTTGGAGTGGTAGTGTAAGAAGATGATGATGAGTAAGTTGGACTTGGAGCATGAGTCATATTATTGGAGGAGGCCCCAACAAATTCAGTATGACCAGGAGTTGATGCACGAAAAGGACTTCTAACATCAGGCTCAAGAGATTTAAGTCTGTTGTATAGTTCATCAAAAGTGAGCATATCCAGCCCACCTTTAGCCTTCAGGTCAATGCTAACCTGCAACCAAGATGAAGGTAAAGATCGCAAGAACTTTGAATTACAGTCATCATTATCTGACTTTGCCTTCAGATGATTCAACTGACTCAATATCTTATGAAACTGTCATATCCCTCATGGATACCTTCTTCTTCGTAGATTTGGAATTCTTGAAACTGTTGTTTCAAAGATTGATTTCCTCATTCTCCGGACTCCTCATTCCCACCAAACCTAGCCTTGATTGCCATCCATATGTCCTTAGCATCCAAAGATGTAGTGAAAATCACCCAAGTGATCTTCGGTATGGCTCAAGGAGAATAGTTCTCACTTTGTGCTCTCTTTAAAGCAGTATCTCTTCAACAGATTTGGGAGGAACAATGGTAACATTACCATCGGGATCTCGTGATAGTCCTCTTCAAACTGTTCCCTTCTTCACAATTTCCCAAAGATTCCAATCAATGTTGGAGATCCAGTTCTGCATCTTCATCGCCCACAAATCGTACTCCTCCTTCTTGAGGTATGGAAACTTTGCATTGCTGTTAGAAAGACTGAGTTGTTGCAGAGAGGTGTTGTTTTGGTTGTTGGTGACTTCAATATCATCATCTGATCCAGGCATGGTGAAGGTTGTTTTGGTTGTATAGGTTTAGAGAAAAGACTGTTCTTAGTATCGTAGAGACTCTCCCGAGGCTCTGATACCACTTGTTGAACCTTAGACCTTGATAGATCTTGTGAGCACTCGTAGATCGTTAGTTATGCTTATGTAATCACAAACACACTAAAAGATAGTCTCTATAACTTGTATTCTTTAGCGGAAATTAAACACAAGTAATAACACAAATAACTAAGAACACTTTGATCCTTTATGGATCTTTTAATTATATTAAAACTTTGTTTTTCAATCTCATACATAACTCATACTATTGTGTTCCTTTTATAGACAAGGAAACCTAAACCGTTTCCCAAGAAACGTATAAACATGTTCAGCAGAAACAAAACAAATGTCAACAGGTGTAGATAATCAACTTCAGAAGAATGCTCAACTTATTCGTGAAACAAAACAAATGTCGTGAATAAATACCACTGGTGGTTAATGGATATCACTTGAATCGTGTGATCACTTTCCAAAGTAAACTATTCGACCCTAATGCCCGGTATCACGAATATCTACTTGGGATAAGACCAAATGCGATTAGAGAATTAGGCACAATTCTTTAACCCTTTCGCTAATAAGTGTTTATGTTCTTTGTTTGTATTCAAGCGTATTTTTACGTCTATTTCATCCGAAACAGATCTCCTATTTATAGGAAATACTCTTGGCTAGTCAATGGAATTATGAGTATTAATCGCCCATTAATAGCCTCATAATTATCCCCATAATAGTCAGTAGTGGTTACATGACCAATTAAACGTGGTCATAATGCGATTTAACCGCCACTTGAATAGGTCAAAGTCGTTACAAGCAAGACTATCATCGATTGCTTTCATCGCCTTGATGGTTACATCGCTTTAGTGGAAACGCCATTGCTTCAAATGTAAACACAACATCGGTGAGACACCACTTGGTGGAAACACTAACTCGGGGTAGGCATCGCTTGATGGAAACACGATATCCAGTGGTAACCACAACAGTACTTTCATGTAAGCACTATCAATCCAAACCACTACAAGAGTTCGTGGTGTTCATGGACCTTATGGGTGTACACTCCATACCTCCTAACCCATTACAAGGTGTGAACTAATCCCACAAGTGCACTAAATTTTCCAACAATCCTCCCAAATTTAGTTCACTTTTTCATGAAAACAAACATCAAACAAAACATGTGCATAAATGAAAATGTCCCGAGGATTGAATTTCCATCTTAGTAATTACACGCTCAAATATTCGAGAATCGGTGTTCTAAGAATTGAACCTTCAACCCATTTGATTACTCAAGATAACTACACACAAGCTTTCAAACACATATCAAGATTTTGACACTATACAAGCCATGTGTCCATATCCAAATTCATAAATGTTGTAGAAGCTAAAGTCCAAAGCTTCACAGCTGCAAAATTCAACATTTACATAGGTGGTTCCTCTTTAGTCATGCTCCCGCCAAGCACTTTTTCAAAGAAAATTAACCATTAGAAGTAAAGACTTCATCCTCCTTTCAACAGTTTCGAGCACAACCTTGGGATGTAAATAAAACATGTGCTCAAGTCCATTGAATGTTCAACTTTCCACATTGAACTCAGCTCCCAAGTTTCTTAGGAGGAGTTGGGTGTCCTAGCATTCGGTGACTAATTTGGACTTAAACCCATCCCTTTAGCATACTTTATAACCAAGTCTCTAGCTAATCCCTTTGTCAAGTGATCGCCTAAGTTCTATTGAGATCTAACAAACTCTATAGATACCACCCCATTCATGATAAGCTCACGAATCATGCTATGCGACACCTAAGTGTCTAGACTTACCATTGTACATCCGGCTATAAGCCTTAGCCAATGTAGTCGCACTATCATAACGGATAGAAATAGGTGCTATAGGTTTAGGCCACAATGGAATCTCAAAATCAAGTTTTTCAACCATTGACTTCTTTACCAAGAGCAACTAAGGCCACAAATTGATTCCATTGTTGAACCGGTGATGCAAGTTTCTTCTTGGATGCCCAAGAAATTGCACCTCCACCAAGTAGGAATACCCGACCCTTTGGTAGCGAATTGTCTTGATGTTCTCGATCCAACTTGAATCGGTGTAACCTTCCAACAACGATGGGTAACCGAAGATATGAGAGACTATAATCCATAGTTCTCTTCAAATACTTGATGACCCTTTGAATCGCTTGCCGTTGATGAGCACAAGGGTTACTAGTATACCGCTCAATTTTCCCACCGCAAAACCAATATCGGGTCTTGTACAAGTCATGGCATACATTAAGCGACCAATTACCTAGAATACTCAATTTGAGATACTGACTTTGCCATTATTAGGCATCAACTTCTCACAAGTATCAATAGGTGTACTCACTGGAGTACAATCAAAGTAATTGAATTTCTCAAGACCTTCTCAATATAATGAGGCCGAGAGATAGAAATTCTTTTACTTTCATGTTTAATCCTTATACCAAGGATAACATCACCTCCCCATGTCCTTCATGGAGAACCTTGATGACAAAATTCCTTAGTCAGTCAACTGATTTTGGTCGGTGCCAAAGATCAACATGTCATCAACATATAGACAAATGATGACTCCTTTACCGATTCATCAAATTTGCTATATACACATTTGTCGACTTGGTTAAGAACATAACCACTAGACAAAACCACTTCATCAAACTTTTGATGCCATTGCTTAGGTGCTGCTTAAGTCCATAAAAAGACTTAATCGGTTTTACACCTTGTTTTCATTGCGGTATGATGAAGCCCGGAGGTTGGTTCATGTAAACCTCCTCTTCCAATTCACCATTCAAGAAAGCATCTTCACATCCATATGATGAATAACAGTTGTGAATAGATGCCAAAGAAATCGGCGAGTCTTATGGTATGCGTCACGAGCCACGTGGGCATAAGTATCAAAATAGTCTATCCACGACTTTTGTTTAAAGCCCCGAATGACTAATCTAGCCTTGAACTTTTCAATAGTTCCATCTACCTTCATTTTCCTTTTGAAAATCCATTTGCAACCTAAAGGTTTGCAACCAGGTGGTAGATCAACCAACACCCAAGTGTTGTTCCCCATAATGGAATCCATCTCATCATTGATTGCTTCTTTCCAGAAAGCAATATCCTAGGATTTCATTGCTTCTTCAAATGTCTTGGGATCATCCTCAACAATGAAGAAATAGGAATATTGGTCTGAGACCTCATCCCTTGTACCTTCAACTAAATGGTGAAACTCAGCCCAAATGACTTTGGAGTCCTAACCCTTTGCTCTTTTCGAGCACGTGTTCGAGTTGTTGAACCACAACCTTATCGAGGACCACCGATGGTTCATCATCGAGGACCTCGATACACCAAAGATGTCATGAGTTCCATTAGGAGTCCTCATACTTGGTCTAGGGACCGATGAGAATCTATTCTCATCAAAGTTTGCATCCCTTGATTCAATTATTGAGTTAATCGAAACATATTCATTAGGTTCTATAACATAGAATCTAAAAGCATTGGAATGCTCGGCATATCCAACAAAGATGCAATCAATGCCTCTTTCACCCAAAGTTTTCAACTTTGGATCGAGAAGTCTTACAACAGCCCTACAACCCCAAACCTTGAGATAGTTCAAGTTGGGTTTCCTTTTAGTCCGAGTTCATAAGGGTAACCTTGTTCCTTTTGTTGGGAACCCTATTTAATAAATAGCAAGTGTTAACATAGCTTCACCCGAACCCTTGACTCGACCTGAATAGGACAACATGGAATTAACCATCTCCTTGAAAGACTGTTTTTCCTTTCGAAATACCATTTTTGAGGAGTATAAGGGCGATCGTTTCATGGATTATACCAACAGATCGAAAGTCTTGAGTATCCATGTACTCACTTCCCTATCGGTCCTTAATCTTTGATCAAAGACCCAAGTTGTAATTCAACTTCGGTTTTAAACACTTTGAATTTATTTAAAGCTTCATCCTTAGTATGCAACAAATAAACATAACTGAACCTAGAAGCATCATCAATAAATGTCACAAAGTACTTCTTATACCCCAAAGAAGGAGTAGCATGCAAATCACACAGGTCACTGTGTATCAGCTCTAAGAGCTCAGTCTCACGACTAACACCTTGAAAAGGTTTCTTGGTTATCTTGGTCAACATGCAAGTTTTACACTTTTCAGTGTCCATGTCAAATGCTGGGCCGGATTAACCCATCCTTAGACATATCTTGCATCCTCTTATAATGTACATGGCCAAGTCTAGCATGCCAAAGGGTAGAGTCAGTATGGTCAGTGGTTGTCACAAAGGCTGAATTAACATTATCAGTGGAAACAGATAAACTGTCAGTGGAAACATTAAGCCTAAACATTTGATTACATAAATAACCAAAACCAATAAAAACACCATTCTTAGAAAGAACAAATTTATCAGATTCAATAACTTGTTTATATCCATGATTATTCAAAACACTAATTGAAACCAAGTTCTTCCTTATATCAGGAACATGAATAACATTAAACAAAGTTACAATCTTTCGAACTAAACTTAAGATCTACACAACCATGACCATGCACCAAAGTCGTTGACTCATTTCCCATGTGAAGAATAGAACCATCATTCGATGACTCATAAGTCTTGAACCGACTTCTATCTTTGCACACATGAACTGTTGCTCGAGTCAACCCACCACGCAATATCATCATCCCAAGACATAATGAGATTCGATACATATGTAACATAATAAAACCGAAAAGACCTATTAAACATATTCTGACCTTTCAGTGAGTTGGAAGAACCACCACTCCCTGAACCATTTATGCCTGATCCATTGGCTTTACCACCAACTTTAACACCCTTGCAGTCCCTTTTAATGTGACCAGTCTTGCCACATTTCCAAAAAGTAGGTGTTGCCTTCTTGTTAGGATATGCCCTTATGTTCTCATGATATTTGCGCTTGACTTTGTTGTCATTGTACCTGGTGGAGTTGTTATGCTCCACCATATTGACAACAGATGCACCAATAGCATTGCTACTCTTTGGCTTGTCATTATCACGCACCTTGAGAGATTCCTCAATGCGCAGATGACCGCCCAACTCAACCGAGTTAACTCCTCTTTCTTATGTTTCAAGGTATGCTTGAAATCTTTCCAAGAAGGAGGAGTTTGTCAATTACAGAGACTGAAATAGACTCATCCATGTTCATATTATGTTGTGTAAACCTTCCAGTATTCCAAGAAGTTCATTGTATTGTTCCATGACCGGTCTTGAATCGGTCATTTTGTAATTTGTGAAATTACTAACAAGGAACTTCTTACTTGATGCATCCTCGACCATATATTTGGCATCCAAGGAATCCCAGTTCTTTGGAAGATTCAAAGTTCGATAAATATGAAACAAAGAATCGACATACCATTGAATAAGACCTCTGCATATGTAGTCATCATTCTCCCACTTGCTCCTCCTCCCGATCATTCCACAGTAGCATCATCACCATCATCGGGAATTGGTGTGGTAAGCACATACACCACACTCATGCTTGATAGCAAGAAGTGCATCTTCTTACGCCACCTCCTAAAGTCCACCCTTCAAACTTATCGAGCTTGGCAAAGTTTGAAGCCATATGTTCATTGCGACAATTGCCATTGATTATCACTAAATAGTTTACTTTGATTGTTGGTGGTTATTCGTCCCAAAGCGGGGTGTAGATAATCAACTTCAGAATAATGCTCAAGCTGTTCGGAGAAACAAAACAAATGTCGTGATAACAAATACCACTTGGTGGTTACGGATATCACTTGGAATCGTGTGATCACTTTCCAAAGTAAACTATTCGACCCTAATGCCCGGTATCACGAATATCTACTTGGGATAAGACCAAATGCGTTAGAGAATTAGGCACAATTCTTTAACCCTTTCGCTAATAAGTGTTTATGTTCTTTGTTTGTATTCAAGCGTATTTTTCTGTCTATTTCATCCGAAAGCGGATCTCTATTTATAGGAAATACTCTTGGCTAGTCAATGGAATTATGAGTATTAATCGGCCCATTAATAGCCTCATAATTATCCCCATAATAGTTGTTAGTGGTTACATTACCAATTAAACGTGGTCATAATGCGATTTAAGCGCCACTTGAATAGGTCAAAGCCGTTACAAGTAGTACTATCATCGATACTTTCATAGTGCCATCGGTGGTTACAACGCTTGGAAACGCCACCGCTTGATGTAAACACAACATCGGTGAGACACCACCGGTGGAAACAACGACTCGGGGTAAATCTTGCTTTAGTGGAAACACGATACCGGTGGTAACCACAACAGATACTTTCACCAAGCACTATCAATCCAAACCACTACAAGAGTTCGGGTGTTCATGGACCTTATGGGTGTACACTCCGTACCTCCTAACCCATTACAAGGTGTGAACTAATTCCACAAGTGCACTAAATTTTCCAACATAGAATACGCGGAATATCTATCTCCATGAAACAAACTAAACGTTTATATTACTTCACAGAAACTCTTCTTATTGAGAATCCATATACTTATTGATTCCATCAAGCATTATCTTGAGAATTTCCACTTTGCATAATTCCCAACACTTAAGACTCCAACAAGATCTCAACAACCAAAACAAAAAGAAATAGTCTTTTTAACACCTCCCACTTCTACAAACACAATTTTCAAAGACCTTGAAACCTCACCACCTTTAGCTCCCATTTTGTTACAAGAACATCTAGGTTCTTTTCCACCACCACTTCCAAACATTCCGGACTTTGATCCGCTTTTTCAATCTTTTCCACCACAACTTCCGCATCTCACAAATCAAAGTCGTTCAGAAAACTTTCGCACTCATTACCCAAATCACTTACATTGTGAACATTGCCAATCCACTAGGGATATTGCAATAGAAATTAGGGAAGAAATGCGAGTCATACTCAACCTCATTATTGATCGCATCAATATCATTACTCATCAAAACCTCTATCCATAACCTTATGCAAGCATGGAAGGAATCATTATTACAATTTTTATTTTTAGTATTTTTCTTTTGAGTCATTTTTAAGAACAAGTCTTGTTCTTACTTTTACATGCTTGTATGTGGCATAAATACCACTACATTTTGTTGTTTTATTACAAGGCCTTGTTTGCATACCTTGGCTCCCAATCTTGATTCTCGTCAATCACAATATTATTTATGCATGTTACTACTAACCCTTTCTTTGTAGGATTTTTTATTTTTCTCATTTGACGCCCCAATTTAGGAGGAGCTACCGTCAAGGGGGAGTAAGCGATACGTGGACTATTTTTTCACATTTCATTTTTTCTTTGGGTTAACTTTTTGTTTCGACAAAAAGGGAGAGAAGAAGTAAAACTTAGGCTTTCAAAACATACATCTAATCTTAAGTTTTACTCATCATAACATTATGTTTTGTCATCAACAAAAAAGGGGAGATTGTTAATACAAATAAACCGTAAAAATGTTTATTAATATTTAGCGATCTCTTTGTGTTTTGTTGATAACAAATATAATGTTATCATAAGTAAAATTATAAGGATAAATGTTATTTTTGTAAAGCATTTACATATAGTCATTTAATACAAATTGTTGTAATAAATCATTTGTTGTAATAGTTTATTAGGATGGGTAAAAATCACAACCCATGGAGCATATCCATAACCCATCGTATTGACCCATATCCATTTGACTAGATGCATTGCATCTATTAGATATATTGTATCTAATGAAATACCCATGGACCAACCCACAACCCATGACCCATGACCCATAACCAAAAACCCATGGGCAAAGAGGGCGTCTCACGGATCCCCGGCTTTACACTAGATGGATCCTTAGGGAGGATCCGTGGAGCGATGGCAAGATTTTGCCTATAAATAGAGAACCATTTCTTTATTTCTCTTCACCCTCTTCTTACTAACTCTCTCATATACTCTTACTCTCTTCTAACAAAAGATCACTTGATCTAGAGAGTTGTTCTTCTTCTTCTATTGTGATTCTCATATAGGTCCTTCTCTAAGGCGAGATCACGAGCTTACTACAAGTCATCCAAGCAAGGGGTCCTTGATTGATTTGTTTCTCCACAAGATTTACGTAGCAAAGATCTTGTACTTGATATTTCACATAGTTGTTGTGTAATAGTTGTGTTGGTTTGGTCCTCCGTGTTACGGACTCGGTATTTAGCTTTGTACCGAGAAAAGGTGTAAGCAATGTTGTGAAGGCTTCTCCGCCAAGTTGAAGGAGTTTGTTGACATAGTGCTTGAACTCTCGAGTAGGTGACTCGGGGGTGGAGTAGGGCAAGGAAGGTGTCCTTGTGGCGAACCACTATAAATCGGTTGTGTCATTTCTTTCCTTGCTTTACTTTATTTACTTTCATTACTCTTAGATCTATATTTTATCTTCATCCATACGATTTCACATAACATCGAATCTAAAGTTTTTAGAAACTAACTTAAAATCGGCAAAACTATTCAACCCCCCTTCTAGTTTTCCACAAAGACCATTATTAATGTGATCTTGTTTTAGGTATTAGTCTTCTTTTATTTTAGGTTTTAGGCGTGTAAACATGTAGGCTAAAATCAAAATCACAAAAGAACATAATACTAAAACATGACATTAATATTAACAAGCAAACATTAAGATCCGTGACCACTAAGAGTCTTCCTCAAATGGAGAACTATAAGACCCTCACTAGGTTTTCATCAAGTGCTTAGATCGCCACACGCATTAAAAAAATGATTACGTAGGTCTTATAGATGAAATACACGCATAAAATAAACATGTCAAACTAATTAACCTTTAATTATGAAATTTTATGTATCTAATTAACCATTAATTCAATTTGTTTGTATCAGGTATTTTTTATTAATTATTTACAAGTATTGCATTATAGTTGTCAAAACAAAAAATAAAACAAATAACTAATTAGATTTCATTCAACCTTTTCGCGTGTTTATTGAAATGTGTAACCCATAATCACAAAAACGAGTTGACTCGGGATGCCATTGTTGGGATTTTATAATCATGTTTACCATTTAACACTACGAGTATACAGCGGAATATGGATCTAGTTTAAGCAATTAGATTAACACGTATAATAAACAAAGAAAGTATAAAAGGAAACAAGAAAACTAACCCTCGTAGTCACCCACAAGTTAACAAAAAGAAACCAAAGTAATTAACGCGATTACCTCTACGAGTGCTCACACAAACACGTAACCCGAATACGCCCGAAATGCTAGTCGTGTTACGTTTACCAAACAACCCTTGTAATAAGTCAAACCCTCGAACCAAATAAACCCTAGAACGTGTCCTTGTTGTCCGAGATCAAGATCTAACCCTAGAACCCTTTACTGTCCGATATATTCAGCAACACCCGAGAACAAAACGCCCTTTTGTTGGATATAGGATAAAAGGGTTTTAGCTGGTTTTACCTTCTGTTGCGATCACAACAACCAAATGCCTTAATTGAAGCTTCAATTCGACCAGGAATTCAAGTACAAACAAGAACTATAAACCCTAAACTTGATTGGATCGTGTAGATGCAAATATAGGATTTCAAAAGAACAAATCCTAATCGGATTAGTGTTCCGATCAGATCTAGCAACTATGGTGGTGATGAACTGATTTGATTCTTGCTGTGAATTAGAGTATGTGTCGAAAGAATTAATGAGCTAGGGTAGGAGTATAAATAGCCTCAAAACCCTAGTTACCTTGGGCTCTAAACTTGGTCACCAAGTCATCCCACTTTCCATATTCAAACACAACTCCCCCTAGCCAATGGGTTTGGATCATGGAGTAATCGGGTCTAGCTGTTAACGGGTCAAATATGGGTCAAGTTCAAGTTATAAACGTATAACGCGTTCTTGTTTTTCACGTATGCCCCCAATAGGCTCATACACCCTCAGCGTATTTAAGCTAGCCAACTTCCACATTCCAACACGGTTGGGAAGACCACTTTTTTCTAGGAGTGACTCTAGCCATGGCTTTTGAATTTCAATAGCCTCAGTAAAACTCAAGTGTTAGAAGTTGGTGACAACACGGCTGGGAAGACCACGTCGTCCGCATACGATTTTTGCTCAGGCAAGTTAACTTTCTAGGAAGAATTTCCCGGTGGCCATTTGTATTGGGTCTGTAATAATGCAGTTGATCGAAAATTGCATGTATAATATATTGACTGGCTTGCTAATATTGGATTATTACATATTATGGAAATGGTCAATCGAGGTTTTACTTCGAGTGGGGACCATGTTACATGTACTGGTCAATTTTTCAAAGTTAATTAGAAAAAATAGATGTGGAAGTTGGCAATTCTAGTAGCAATGAGTGGGTGTGGTTCATTGGGTTTTTACATCTTTTTAGAGTGTGGTTAAGTATTAGATTCTAATTAACATTCTATACATCACAAAACATTTCAGGAGATAGATTTGGTGTTGTATTATTTTTATTTTTTGTTTCTAATATTAGTAATAATTTTTAGAATATCATCACTATTCAATAAATAATATTGTTGGTTTTATGGATATAAATTAGTAGGCGTGAGTTAGGATCGAACTCGAGACTATGGGATTGCACACTTTACGTATGAGAATTTAAAGTTAATAATTAAATATAAATGTTGTATTTATTTATTTATTAAGCGAAATAACTAACGGACGTTAAGTAATTAATGTAATGGACTAACGGTCGTTAAAGGTATTTGGAAAAGGACTTAATTGCAAAGTTTGGAAGATTCGGAACCCTTGTGGAGGTTTAGAACCGATCGGCCTAGGGGTATTAGGAAACAATCCATAACTTGTTCACCAAGTTGCTTGGGTATATAAACAAGGCTAGGGTCTTGTTTTTGCATCTCTTGTATTCACAAGCTAAACCTAAAATTGTTTTGTGGGTGTTTTGTCCAAACCGATCGGCCACACCTTTTGTGGGTGTCGATCCTTAAACTTTTCCACATCAAGTTATTCGTTTACTAAAACTAGCATTACTTTAATTCGGTTTAGTGCGTGTGTACAAGAACATAGTAATAACATACTTTTGTTATTATCTTGGATTGAATTACAAAGCAGTGAGGGTAATTCACATAATCCTAACTAAATCAAATTAGGGTTCATCCGTTGCTAGTTTGTGGATTTGATTCTTGTTCGGCTAGAATCAAGAAAAATGCGCATATTCTTTTATGTTAATTAATTATTCATTAATACATCCTATACGCTTCCGCACTATTACTTTGATGTTTTGTGATTATTTATTTGAATGTCTTGATATATAATTCCAACGGTGGCATCACGAGTCATTGGTTTTAATGAGTAATTAATTACATAAGCGTAATAAAACAAATACTTGTATGTTGTTTGCTATGTTATTCTAGGGTTTATGTTTAATTTATGTTTTGGTGAATTTTTTTGTAAATTGGGCGTACCTATTTTTTAAGTCGACATACACATAATTTTTTTTAGGGTTTTGAAAATTGTTTGCTAACCTTATTAAAACCTAGAATTAATATTGATTACGTGATTAATTCATGAATAATTTGTTATGTGTCATGGAATTTTTATATGCGATCTTGTGACTTACTTGTATAAATTGTTATGATATCCATGATTATACATGCATGTTAGTCATGGATAAGTTGCTGATATATTGTTTAATTGTTGAGACATATTTATTTACGATAAATCTTGAATTGGGAAGACTCAATTATATATATATTAATGAATCAATTATGTGCAATTTGGTATAATTAATTAAGGGTTTACATAATCGATTCATCGATGTATGTGGCTCACTTTCTATTCTTGGAGTGAAAACCCTAAATTAATATATACATTAATTTAACCTAGATATTGATTATTAATAGGATTTTATCGAATAAGTTGCATGTGGCTACTTGTTTACACGTATAAATTGTTTATTATGTGCGCATTGTTTTTAGTAGTTTATTTTTATTTGTTACTTGTTTGTTTATTATGTTAGGCAGTTTTAAGCAAAGGGTAATTTTGAATAGAAAAATAATACGGACTAAACAATGGCGAAATTTATTGTTTTGGAAGAGTTAAGTTTTCAATAGTTTAATTGATTGGTGACTTTGGTACAATGGTGAGCAGCTCACCCATTCGAATGAACTATAAAGGGGTTATTTAAGAAGTGCGCATGATCACTTGAATGGATGTCTAAGGTTATGCGTTTGCGCTTACGGTCCTCGCCCTCTGTAAGTTCGAATGGAGCTACTTAGTAAGCCATATAATGTACAAGCTCATCTTAAGGCGAATTAGTTTTAATTCCATGCGCCACTTCGGTGGTAATTATCCGAAACACTAAGTGTTTACACTTATGCAAAAGTGCGGTATAATGGACGATAATTAACACTAAATTCCTTGATTGGTGAACCCAATACCTCAGTCAAGACTTTGATAATTTGATCTTTATGAATTGGTAATAAAAATTTTTTTATTAAATTATGCTACAAGATGAATGCATGACATCTTTGTACATATTTGATTTGACCACATAAAATCAAAACTAGTACCCTTTTAAATTAAGAATATGCCATCTAATTAAAAGGAACACTTGAAGTTGCAATTTATGTCATGAGAGTACTTGGCTAGATTGTGATGGAGAGGTAAATCTCTATGTAAAGTGAGACCTTACATGGACATATTTGCGTTCTTTAAGTTAGACACTTAAGTTGAGTAGGAAGTGAGACTTGGACTCAATGGCATAAGATGGGATGAAACATGTTTATATTTGCAATAGCGTTGGAAAATATAAATCCCATAATGATCTAGGAGTTGGAAATTGTTTGCCAATTAATGTTCGACAGATTACCTTATTATATCGTTCGTTGCTAGCGGATCAAGCGATGTAATGAACCTATGATAATTTGGATCCTAGTTTTCGAGAAAATTATATGGTTATATGTTTATATTAACTTGGGTATATTTATTTTCTTGAAAAGTGTATTATCGAAAATACTAATACTTGAACTTTTTACGTAGAAATGGCTCAAAACACCGATAACACTAACATCGCTCTAAATTCTGCGTTCAAAGTTTTTTGATCGAGAAAAGTTGGTGGCTCTAAGAATTTCAATGATTGGCACCGCTCTTTGAGAATTGTCTCGTAGAGTTCTTGACCGTATGAAATATCTTTATGAACCTTGTCTCTTGAACCAAGCGGTCTGAAGCTACTCAAGCTCAAAAGGACGAGTGGGCCGGAGTATAAGCGTCATAATGATGTGGCTTGTCTTATGTTGGGAACAATGGAATCGCTCTTCAAAAGCGGTTCGAACATTATTTCCCATATAATATGCTCAATGAACTTGAACTATGTTTGAGAAACCGGTGCCGTCGAGATTTATGACTTGACCGACGCGTTACGGTATGGCGGGGGAGAGGTAAACCCGTAAGTGCTCATGTCTTTGAAATGAAAGGTTACATGGACCACTAAAAGCACTTGGCAAAACTTATGAGGATGACATGGTCGTGAATCGATTAATAGATCCCTTAACAAGGATTTTAATGGTTTTGTCGAAATTTCAATATGCGCTGCGTGGGAAGGCGATTCTTGACCTACACGCATTGCTCATTGATTATGAGAAAGGGTTGCCTCAAAGGTTCCTACCGCCCGGTGCTTGCTATTCGGGGTGGAAGAATTAATAAGCCAAAACGCGCGTGCGAACAACAAGAAGGGAAGGGTAAGGAAAGGTTGACAAAGGCAAACGGTGATGGCCTATCAACCTCAACCCAAGAAGAACCTACTCCTAGGAAGGATAATCCTAAAAGGATCAAGCATGCCATCACTGTAAGGCGTTGGGCATTGGAAGAAAAATTGCTCTCTATCTTGATGAATTGCGGGCAAATAAAATGAAGTATGAAGGGTCCATGGGCGCGGTACTTGAGTAATTTATTGTCATTGAATTATTTACTCTAAATCATAATAATTCACGGGTATATGATACGGGTGTGGTATTCACATTTGTAATACAACTGAGGGGTTTAGAGTGGAAAGGAAGCTTGCCTATGGGGAGCAATATCTGCACGTGGGAAATGGCGCATGCATTGTTGAAGCCATAGGAACGTTTAGTTTAGTATTGCCTTGGGCTTAGTCTTATTATTGAACAATTGTCATTCGCACCTTCTATAATTAGAGGTGTTGTTTCCTTTCGAGTTTGTTGGATGATGGTTTTACTCATACTATTTCACGTAATGGAATTGATGTTTCTTTAAATGGTGTATTTTATTTTAAAGCAATTATTGTGAATGGTGTGTTTGAAATTGATGTGATTGGAAATGAATCTAACAATAATAATAATTCAATGTTTAGCATTAACAAGAAGATAAAGTTAGACTTGAATTCTTCTTATCTTTGGCATTGTAGACTTGCTCATATAGGCAAGGCTCGCATGCATAAGCTGCAACAAGAAGGGCTTTGCAAAATATCAATGATGAATCATTTGATAAATGTGAGTCATGCATATTTGGGAAGATGACTAAGAAACCTTTTCATAGCAATATGGAGAGGCTTCGATCTACTTGGTCTTATTCATCTTGATGTGTGTGGACCACTTAGACATGTGTCAAAGAGAGGTGCTAGCTACTTAACCTTCTTGATGATTTCGGCCGTTATGGTTATGTTTATTTACTTAAGCATAAACATGAGGTGTTTGAAACATTTAAGGTTTTCAAAGTGAAGTAGAAGCGCAATTGGGAAAGAAGATTAAAGCTCTTGATCCGATAGAGGAGGCGAGTATCTAAGCCAAGAGTTTAAAGATTACTTAGCGAGAATGGAATTGTCAGAATCTCACTTCTCCATATACTCCACAACAAAATGGTGTATCGAGAGAAGAAATCGTACATTGTTGGACATGATCGATCTATGTTTAATCTTACCACTCTACCTTTATCCTTTTGGGATTATGCTTTAGAATCTGTTGTTCGTATTCTAAATATGGTTCCACAAAGAAGGTTGATAAGACACCATATGAAATATGGCATGGTAAAGCTCTAACTGTCTTATTTAAAGGTGCGGGGTTGCGAGGCGTATGTTAGGCGTGACTCGGCAGATAAACTCCAACAAAGATCGTAAAGTGTATCTTCGTAGGATACCCTAAGGAAACTATGGGTTACTACTTTTACTATCCAAGCGAAAATAAAGTAATTGTTGCTAGGTATGGAGATTTTCTTGAAGAGATCTCGTATCTCAAGAATTCGATGGGAGAGTTTATGATCCGGAAGATGATCAAGAAGATGCATTACCTTACGAAAACACTAACGTACTTCGGTAGAGCACGATAGTGCGGGTCCTCCACCGAAGTTGAAGTGATTCCATTCGTAGATCCGTAAGGAATATCGTGCACTGACGTCTATGTCTTAACGTGAGGTTGAGGAAACTATGTTAGGAGATCTTGGAGAGCCTACTAGTTATAAAGCGCCATGGCAAGTCGACAAGGCTAAATGGCGGTTGCAATGAATGGGAAATGCAATCCATGAGAGAAAATGAAGTGCGGGTAGAGGTTGACTTACCTCCAAGCGCCTCGGTGGTTGGGAGTAAGTGGCTCTATAAGATTAAGGCCGACATGGATGGCAATGTACCGTCTATAAAGCTCGTCTAGTTGCGCAAGGTTTTACTCAAACTTATGGCATTGATTACGAGGAGACCTTTTCTCTGTAGCGGACATTAGAGCTATTAGAATTCTCATAGCTATAGCGACATACTATGATTATGAGATATGGCAAATGGATGTCAAAACCGCCTTCTTAAATGGTCGCTTAGATGAAGACATCTATATGAAGCAACTTTGAGGGGTTTGTGAATCCACAATTTCAAACCGTGTATGCAAACTTCAAAGGTCCATTTATGGATTGAAGCAAGCATCAAGGCAATGGAATAAAAGATTTGATGAAGAAATCAAAAGGTATGGATTTATTCAAAATCTTGATGAGCCATGTGTATATCACAAAGTTAGTGGGAGTGATGTAATTTTCCTAATTCTTTATGTCGATGACATATTAATTATGGGAAAAGACATTCCAAGTATGCAAAATGTTAAGGCATATCTTGGGAAGTGTTTTTCCATGAAGGATTTAGGAGAAGCTGCATACATTAAGGAATTAAGATCTCCGAGATAGGTCAAAGCGGTTAATTGGTTTAAGTCAAAGCGCTTACATTGATAAAATATTGAAGAGATTCAATATGCAAAATTCCAAGAAAGGATATTTGCCGATGGAAGTAAAGCATGGCTTATGTAGCGATATGTGTGCTTCAACACTGCTTGAGGTGGCGCATGCGAAAGTTCCTTATGCTTGGTGTGGGATCTATTATGTATCTTGTGAGATGCACAAGGCCGGATGTGGCGTTCGCTCAAAACATGACCGATCGATATCAATAGAATCCGGGTGAACTTCATTTGGATTCTTTGTTAAGCATATTCTAAAGTATCTCGAAATACTAAAGATATGTTTTTAGTGTATGGTGGAAATCCGGACACGAGCTTGGTGTTCTGAGTTCTTGTGATGCGTCTGGCGGTGTGATAAAGATGATCGAAGTCTCGGACGGGTTATGTCTTTGTCATCAATGGAGGAGCGATTATTGGAAGAGCAAGAAGCGAGTACGATGCGATGTCTGCGGCGAAGCGAATACATAGCTGCCGGAAGCTGCAATGGAGGTTGTTTGGATTAGGAAATTCATTTCGGGGCTTGGTGTTATGCCTTGATTGAATCGCCTATTGATATGTATTGTGACAATTCTGCTGCAATCATATTTGCCAATGAACACAGGTCATGAAGGGCACCGGACATTTTCTCGGAAGTATCACTATGTTCGGGAACAAGTCCGGAAGGTGAAATAAATCTCTTGAAAGTTCACACGAGATGATAACTTAGTGATCCGTTCACTAAGGCTTTAGCTAAAGACAAGCTTGTAGGACTTGCCAATGGAATTGGACTTCGTTTAGCTAAAAGTTTCATGCATAAGCGTGATTAGTATTTGGATAAAGGATATTGTAAAACATTTATTATTTTGATGAAATAAAGTTTGGATTATGTTTATTTTCATTTATAATATTGTTGTCCTATATTTGCATGTTTAATCCGTGAGTAACTAAGTTATTCTAAATGTCCGTTGTCGATTAATGATATGGGAGTATCATTAAACTAAGACAAATCGAGAGATGTGGTAGAATATACTTGAAAGTATATTGATGAGAATGCATACCAATTTCGGATGATATTCAATGAATTGAATATAGGACTTATCCAACTACATAATTTACTTTGTGGATATTGTTATAAGTAAATTATGAATAGTTATCCTCGGACTTGAGATACGGATAAGTGTCATGAATGTAGTGCATTTACGTGGAACAACTTAACGCTATCGTGGCGGTAGTCATAAGGGTTGTTTTCGAAATGTTACAAAGTTTGTGGGTTATTCTTGTAGTCAAAATAGAATTTGTTCCTTCAAATTTATTTGGAGTTTAATCTTCTTGGGCCCTCGTAGGGTTGACAAGATGTTTGTCGGCCGCACCCAAATCTCCCTAAATATGTTTAGATGATTCGGTAATCTTGGTCAATCACTTACAACGAGAAACATAATAGTTTTATAAAGAATGACTTAATTCCATATCTTTATTTAACGTGGTATTAGAAACAAAAGGATAATAATAATGAGAAATCATTAAAAGGTTTTCCAGGAGCCTTGCTCGAGTTGTACTAGAGGCATCGAAGTGTTGCTAGACGCTAACCGAATGTGATCACTCTATTAAGATATATCCAGTGGGGCTGTTGGTTTTATGGATATAAATTAGTAGGCGTGAGTTAGGATCGAACTTCGAGACTATGGGATTGCACACTTTACGTATGAGAATTTAAAGTTAATAATTAAATATAAATGTTGTATTTATTTATTTATTAAACGAAATAACTAACGGACGTTAAGTAATTAATGTAATGGACTAACGGTCGTTAAAGGTATTTGGAAAAGGACTTAATTGCAAAGTTTGGAAGATTCCGGAACCCCTTGTGGAGGTTTAGAACCGATCGGCCTAGGGGTATTAGGAAACAATCCATAACTTGTTCACCAAGTTTGCTTGGGTATATAAACAAGGCTAGGGGTCTTGTTTTTGCATCTCTTGTATTCACAAGCTAAACCTAAAATTGTTTTGTGGGTGTTTTGTCCAAACCGATCGGCAACACCTTTTGTGGGTGTCGATCCTTAAACTTTCCACATCAAGTTATTCGTTTACTAAAACTAGCATTACTTTAATTCGGTTTAATGCGTGTGTACAAGAACATAGTAATAACATACTTTTGTTATTATCTTGGATTGAATTACAAAGCGGTGAGGGTAATTCACATAATCCTAACTAAATCAAATTAGGGTTCATCCGTTGCTAGTTTGTGGATTTGATTCTTGTTCGGCTAGAATCAAGAAAATGTACGCATATTCTTTTATGTTAATTAATTATTCGTTAATACATCCTATACGCTTCGCACATTATTACTTTGATGTTTTGTGATTATTTATTTGAATGTCTTGATATATAATTCCAACAAACATTAGACTCCTATGGACATAAAATTACTTCCTACCAAGGCCTTGGAGCTTGATACCATAGGTGTCATAATAGGCATCCAAATTTCACGAAAGATCGTAAACTTGATCCGCATAGTTATCATAATCACGGTCATCATAATCATCTTCACGATCATGACCACCACCAAAGAGATTACTCGACTCATCAAAGGTGTTCACAACCTCCTCTTCTTCCCTATCAGAATCCACAATCTCTCCAACCTTAGTGAATGGGTTAACCTCTAAGTATAAGAAGTAGACGGAAATCCTTAATAGAACCTTGATAATCAACATTTTAATAAGATTACCATTATCATCAACAAGAGTAGCTTTCCCATCAATAAGAAGCTTTTCAAACTCCCCAATTTTCGGCGATAGGGGTAGGACCAACCTCGTTAGCTTCCATTGAATCACTCACAAGCGGATCTTGTGATACATTACCCGTCTTAAGAGACCCAACCTCCTTTGCTTCCATTGTATTACCATAAACCTCTACATCGGTAGGATTGCCACATTCATCATAATCGATCGTATTTAGTGCAACAAACGGATTAGATGTAGCAATCTTCATCCCACTCGTACTAGCCACATCAGTGGCTTTCTTCTTTGCATTATCCATCTTCTTGGGTTAAGGAGGAGGCACTTTAGGTTGATACCTAAATTTAGGACCCACTTTAGTAAAACCTCCCTTACTTGGAACACTTGGACCACCATTCCAACCCTTATTCTTGTTAATGATGGTTTGATAACCATCATTAACAACTGCTGTTTTAGTTGAGTAGGAAGTGGAGCATTTGGGACAATCAATCGTATGACCAAACAAGTTACACGTATCACACAATGGCGGTTTCCATTCGTATTCAACCCGAATCTTTTCAATAGTAGATCCCGACCCATCAAGTAAGGGTATCTCAGCGATGATGCTCTCAGAAGAACCCGATATGCCTTAACTTCAATAAAGCACCTAGCAAAACTACTTGACCCCATGATTCCAAGCACATTTGACTAGTGTAAGAATCTAACATTTTGGCGTACCAATCAATGTAGCTTGGAGGTGAGACCATCATCGAAAACATAGCAAGGGAACATCATGGAATTTAACCCATATCGGAATATTTGTCAAATCCTCTTTAAGCGATTAGTATTCAAAGTCCACGTTTAAGAATAATTGGCACATTCCTAATCATCCACGGTCCGTTTCAAGCACATCATCAACACCTTTACGAGTGGAAAACTTAAAGAAAAAGAACCCATTCACATTCATCATAACCTTTTGAATACCATACTTGGCCCATGTATTACGAATGTAATAATCAACAACCGGAAAAGCAATACGTTTACCAAGGAAATAACCATAAAGGGTATTCTCAAATTTAGAGTTTACCTCCTCAACGACTTTCATAGGAATGGAGAGATCCACCCCATTAGACTTTTTACTACACTCCAACCTACGAAAATTAGATTTGCGCTTCGTCAAATCACTTGTAGAATTCGTACCACTTGTAGCTCCAACATACGACTTAGATAATGTATTAACCACAACAGATTGGACAATTGGCGTAGCACGGTTAATTTGTCCGTGGGTAAAGCGAACTCGTATGCAAAGGAGATACATGTACCCTTCCACTTTAGAAGCTACACTAATACCATCACCACTAGGCAGATTAGCATCCCTAGTGGTGTCCTCGACACCGTAGACTGTAACACCAACATGCCCAGCATCCCAAAATGCCGAATCATCAATACTATCAGTCCATACACTAGGTGATACATGAGCAATAGATGTCGAACCATCTACGCTTGTAGCATCAGATTCCAATTTCTTCAGTTCCGTAGTATCAATGAGTGTTGCACGATCAGGTAATCGATCATCAGCCACACTACCATCACCAACGTTCTCCATAGTACGAGGAAAAAGCGAAATGTAAAAACGAACACAAAAACTCTAACAAAATTAACAACCCTAATCGATAATACAAAAACCAAGAAGCATATCGTCAATCTTCAAATCGATAGCCTTAACAAGTTAAGACATGCATAACGGACCAAAGAAAACAACTAACCAACTTCCCTCATGGTATTGGATCAATCAGAAATTTATGAGAATCACTAAACCCTAAAAACGATTTATAAAACCTTATAATCAAACCTTGTCGCACTCTTCAGATAGTTAGAGACAACCACAAATGAATTGTAACACTATAACAGCTTAATGGTAAAGAGAATTGAGAAAAGGGAGCAGGTAAGGATCAACAGTTTTAGGTTTAGTGGAAACGGCATTCACCAGAGGAGAGTATCGGTTTTAGGGTTATTCTTGGAATCTCAACTTTACACCATTCTCTAACCATTCCAGCTTTTTGTCCAGCTTTGCAGCCTTATATTTATTATAAAAATTGTGTTATGTTCCAACAGAAAGAATTTCTTACATAAAAAGTTGTACGCTAAGTGTATAGCACAAGAACAAAGACTTGTGTGTTTGGGTATGAATTGAGACCGTATAAGTAAGATGTATAATCTATGCTTGCGTAAATTTAATTTTGGCCGTTTAGAAGAAAGAGATGAGCACCTTTCCTCAGCAACATTCTTGTCATCGGTCATGTATGCTGACCTCCAATCACTGCCGCCAATGGACGATGAATTGACTTCGTCAGTCATTATTTTAATGTATAACAATCCATGCTCCTCGAGTCGTTAAACAAAGTCTGGGTGCCTCACTTTCATTTTTTCATATATGATATGACTCAAGACAATTGGAGTTTCTCCCCCGCTCTCCGGTTCTTCTTCACAAAACAAGAATAACTCGTTGGGGAAGTCCGGCCCCTGCAGCCAATTTGTATAACTTCATTGGAACGAACTTCTCATAACAAACTTTTCATTTTTGAAGATCGTCGAGTGTTATTTTGTACTCTTTATTTATATGTATTGTCTAAGTTATAACACACATGCAAATTAGTGAATTGCCATATGGTTTAGTAACTCTAACTAATGCAAGGGTATGATGATCAATCACATGTTTTAGGTGCATCGTTTTTTTCTTTAAATTTATTTCTAATTATAATATTAACAACTTTTTAGAATTTCATTACTCTAGATTGCACACAATTGCTATTAGTTTACAACATTGACGAGTAAACAAGTCATGCACCATTCTAGTTGAAAAGATTTATTAACAACATTGAACAAAGAATGCAACTTTTCATTCTTTTTGCGAACTATATATATATGTTGACATTGTCAACAATTTAACTAAAATGTGGCCATGGTTGAAGAAGTCCGGCAACCGGCGTGTTTCACATCACATGCAAAGTGATGCAAGAACACGACGAGGTGGCTTTAATAGTGGTTGTCGGCGTGTTGGACCATCAAGTTATTAACAAGCATGACATCACCTTTCTTCCAAGGTATTATAACACATTCTTCATCCATTATTCTCAAGCAGTCTTCGATGGCATCATATTCAAGCACAGGGTCACCATTTCCATACGTTGCATATGAATCTTTCGAACCACTGTAAAGAAGCGTCAGAATATTAAACCAAGTTTTTCGCTGATTATCCTCTTTGCCATATATTCTGATGGCTGGAAGTGGACCGGTTATCAACTTTACACCATTCTCTAACCATTCAAGATTTGTTTCCTGCTTTGCGGCCCTATAGTTATTAGACAAATTGTGTTATGTTCCAACAGAATGAATTTCTTACACCAAAATTTGTACGTTAAGTGTATGACACAAAAACAAAGAGTTGTGTGTTCAGGTCTAAATTGAGTACGTATAAGTAAGATGTATAGTACCTTTCCTCAGCAACTTTCTTGTCATCGGTCATGTATGCAGACCTCCAATCACTGCCTCCGAAGTACGATGAACTGACTTCGTCACTCATTATTTTAATGTATGTCAATCCATGCTCCTCGAGTCGTGAAACAAAGTCTGGGTGCCTCACTTTCATTTTTTCATATATGATATGACTCAAGACAATTGAAGTTTCTCCCCCGCTCTCCGGTTCTTCTTCACAAAAGAAGAATAACTTGTGGGGGAAGTCCGGAACCTGCAATCAATTTGTATAATTTCATTGGAATGAATTTCATATAACAAACTTTTCATTTTTCAAGATCGTCGAGGGTTATTTTGTACTCTTTATTTATATGTATTGTCTAAGTTATAACGCCCATGCAAATTAGTGAATTGCCATATGGTTTAGTAACTCTAACTAATGCAAGGGTATGATGATCAATCACATGTTTTAGGTGCATCATTTTTTCTTTAAACGAAGGATATAATTGATCGAGTCATCTAGCAAGTAGCTAACTGCACCAAAAAAATAATCTAGCAAATAGCTAAAGACAACGAACATTACAAAGTGACATTGCAAGCAAAGATTAGATTAATAATCCTATCGGTCCACGAGGGAGGTACACGCTTATTCATATGACTAATCTAAGCAAAGTAATTCTAGGTGCATCACATAATCCATACTACATATAATGCGTTAATGCACCTCACTCATAATTTTAAAACGTACAAGAAATTAAGCATGGTTTACAACACTTTAATGCACCTAATTTTCGAATTACAACAAAGTAAGATATTATGCAACAAAATAAAAGCGTGATGTCATTTTAAGACCAAAATTTATCAAACAACATTAACGCCATTAAAACACCCTTTTCACCAATAATTACAACCATTTAAGACAATATACATAAATGCAACCAATTTTCGATTTACAACAAAATAGCGATAGTGACAACAAAATAAGATCATGTAATTTTCGAGATTTATTTTCGAACTTACCACATTAATGCTATTAAAGTGGTCATTTGTTATCGATAACTATAATGACTACTACTTACAAGAAAAGAAACATAGTGTACAACACTTTAACGCATATAATTTTCGGACGTATAAGACAAGAAGATAGTGTATAACAAAACACCACATTAATGCTTATTTGTGTAGTAAATTATTTAACTAGTCGATAAATACAATTAATACAGCTTATTAAAACACCCTTTACATAAAAATACAAATTATCAAGATATTGTACAACCAAATTAAACACAATTCCCGCGTTAAATTTCACTACTACAAATAATAAAGACATTATATTAAATATTCAAGCCCGAACAGCAACGGGTAATAATGGGCTTGAGCCGAATGGGCGTGGACCAACGGGCTAGAGCCCGAGCAGACACGGGCCAACGGGTTCGAGCCCGAACAAGACGAGCTATCTGAAATTTGATATCCGTAAATTTATTGTTAAAAGAATATAATAAACTAAAATATATTATTCATCGAAAAAATTTATTTCAGGGTACCCGTCGCCCCTCGCTGCAACGCGCGGGTACCCTGCTAGTTATCATAATTGCTAGTAAGGGAGGTGATTCAAACACTTTCTATTTGAGATCTACAATTAAATTAGGTGGTGTTCAAATCACCTCAATATGAACTACTCATATACAAGTGAAAAAGAGAAAAATAAAAAGCACATTTAAGCGTACGTTGACCGCTCCTTTTATTAGTTTTTATCATGTTGAGAAAAAAAAAAAAAAAAAAAAAATCCTTGTTTATGAAAGCATATGGATTAGAGCAAAGAATTTACGTAAGCCATCTCATGATGAAAAGGAATTCGCTTATCCGAGGGGATTCATTAGCAGTAAAACCCTGCCAACAACTTTGGTTCGAACGGCTCGACCACCAATATAAGGAGCTTCAGGAATCCAAAAGCTTCAACAACGTCGTTGAAGTCGGAAGGAGACTCAACATGAAATCCTCTAAAGAGAATAACACCATTTTTTCTAGCATAGACTCTAGCCATGGCTTTTGAGCTTTGATCGCCTCAGTAAAACTACAAGTGTTAGAAGTTGGTGACAACACGGCAGGGAAGACAATGCCTTCAGGATACGATTTTTGCTCAGGTAAGTTAACTTCTTGGAAGAATTTCCGGGTGGCCATTTGATGAATTATATTAGGTCCGTAATGCAGTTGACAAGCTGCATATATAATATATTGATTGGCCTGCCAATAATGGATGATTATTGTACAACGTTTTAATCTTTTTAGATGCATCTAGTGTTGGACACATGTTCAAATGTCGACAACGCATCTATCTATTCCTTTTTATTAAGACTATCTTTATCAACAACCCATCACAACTCAATCTTTTAATAAAATATTATTTTCTCTTTCATTCAACTACACAACCAATACATACAACCAATCTATAATTTTTTTACCATTTATCAACAACCCAACCTAATAATATTAAATAATAAGTATTAAAAATGAAAAAGAAAAAGAAAAGAAAAGAAAAATAACAACTAAATATATAGAAATGCTTAGTATGGCGAGATTGAGTTCTTAACTGGGTTCTATACGATCTTGGTTGGATATAAAGATTGAATGACTTTAATAAAAAAATAATATTTTCATATGTATAGCATTCAATTGGGTTGGCAACCCACTTGATAATCATATCCGTACAACCATCCAATCAAATTACGGTTAGGTGTTTAGAAATGGTTGATCGAGGTTGGGGACCATGTTAATTGGTGGTCAGTTGTTTTCAAAGGTAATTAGAAAAAATGAAAGTCAAGTTGGCAGTTCTAGTAGCAACGAGTGGGTGTGGTTCGTCTGGTTTTTTCTTTTGATTTTACAGTGGTTAAGTGTTAGATTCTGATTAAGATTCTATACCTCACGAAAAAATTCAGGAGATATAATTGGTTTTGGGTTATTTTTAAATTTATTTCTAATTATAATATTAACAACTTTTTAGAATTTCATTACTCTAGATTGCACACAATTGCTATTAGTTTACAACATTGACGAGTAAACAAGTCATGCACCATTCTAGTTGAAAAGATTTATTAGCAACATTCAACAAAGAATGCAACATTTCATTCTTTTTTGCGAACTATATATATGTTGACATTGTCAACAATTTAACTAAAATGTGGCCATGGTTGAAGAAGTCCAGCAACCGGCATGTTTCACATCACATGCAAAGTGATGCAAGAACACGACGAGGTGGCTTTAGTAGTGGTTGTCGAGCGTGTTGGACCATCAAGTTATTAACAAGCATGACATCACCTTTCTTCCAAGGTATTATAACACATTCTTCATCCATTATTCTCAAGCAGTCTTCGATGGCATCATATTCAAGCACAGGGTCACCATTTCCATACGTTGCATATGAATCTTTTGAACCACTGGAAAGAAGCGTCAGAATATTAAACCAAGTTTTTCGCTGATTATCCTCTTTGCCATATATTCTGATGGCTGGAAGTGGACCTGTTATCAACTTTACACCATTCTCTAACCATTCAAGCTTTGTTTCCTGCTTTGCGGCCCTATAGTTATTAGACAAATTGTGTTATGTTCCAGCAGAATGAATTTCTTACACCAAAATTTGTACGTTAAGTGTATAACACAAGAACAAAGAGTTGTGTGTTCGGGTCTAAATTGAGTACGTATAAGTAAGATGTATAATTTATGTTTGTGTAAGTTTTAGCCGTTTAGAAGAAAGAGAATGGCACCTTTCCTCAGCAACATTCTTGTCATCAGTCATGTATGCAGACTTCCAATCACTGCCTCCGAAGTACGATGAAATGACTTCGTCACTCATTATTTTAATGTATGTCAATCCATGCTCCTCGAGTCGTGAAACAAAATCTGGCCGGGTGCCTCTCTTTCATTTTTTCATATATGATATGACTCAAGACAATTGGAGTTTCTCCCCCGCTCCCCGGTTCTTCTTCACAAAAGAAGAATAACTTGTGGGGGAAGTCCGGAATCTGCAATCAATTTGTATAATTTCATTGGAATGAATTTCTCATAACAAACTTTTCAATTTTCAAGATCGTTGAGGGTTATTTTGTACTGTTTATTTATATATACGGTGTAACACACATGCAAAGTAGTGAATTGACATTGGGTTTAGTAACTCTAGCTAATGCAAGGTATGATGATCAATCACATGTTTTAGGTGCATCATTTTTCTTTAAACAAAAGATATAACTGAGTCATCTAGCAAGTAGCTAATTGCACCCAAAAAAATAAATAATCTAACAAGTAGCTAAAGACAACGAACATTACAAAGTGACATTGCAAGCAAAGATTCGATTAAAAATCCAATCGGTCCATGAGGGAGGTACGTACTATTAGTATAGTACATTTATGTTTGTATTTAGTCAGCCCATAGTAGGCCTCGTGTAGGCATTGGCCCATCCATTGGGAACCCTAGTTTGTAACTTGCATATATGTGTTGTATCTTTTAATGATAAGGATATTGGATTTGAGTGAGATGCTTATCATTAAGAGGTACAACACATATATGCAAGTTACAAAATAGGGTTCCCAGTGGATGGGCCGATGCCTACACGAGGCCTGCCATGGGCTGACTAAATACAAACATAATACATACATAAATATACTATATATACTAATATGTAGACGCTTATTCCTATGACTAATCCAAGAAAAGGAATTCTAGGTGCATCACATAAATCATAATCGCTATTGTAAGGGAGGTGATTTAGACACGTTCAAATTAGGTGGTGTACAAATCATCTCAATCTAACTACTCTAGCAAGTGGAAAGGAGAAAAGAAAAAACACATTAAAGCGTACGTTGACCTTTCCTTTTAATTGTTCTTATCATGTTGAAAACTGAAAAACTTATTAATGAAAGCATATGGATGGATCATGATTAAACATACTATCCATAGAGCAAAGAATTTACGTAATTCATCTCATGATGAAAAGAAATTAGCTTATCCGGAGGGGCTTCATTAGCGGTGTAAATCCTGCCAACAACTTTGGTTCGAGGGCTCGGCCACCAAGATAGGGAGCTTCAGGAATCCAAAAGCTTCAACAACATCGTTGAAGTCGGAAGGAGTCTCAACATGAAATCCTCTAAAGAAAATAGCACCATTTTTTTCTAGCAGAGACTCTAGCCACGGCTTTTGAGCTTTGATCGCCTCAATGAAACTACAAGTGTTAGAAGCTGGTGACAACACCACTGGGAAGACAACGCCGTCGGCATATGATTTTTGCTCAGGTAAGTTAACTTCTTGGAAGAATCTTCCTGTAGTCATAACAATTGATGAGTTGGGTCCGAACTAATGCAGTTGATGATGAGCCTGCACATATATATTGTCCTGCTAATAATGGATTGGTCCATATTGTAGAAAACGTGATAAGTTTTTAAGATGTGTTCAATTGACAAATGCATACGCATCTATTTTTATTTACTCAATATCCATTTGGCTGCTATAGAGATATTTTTATTATTTGTAGTTGTGATTTGTTGATATGGTGGTCGACTTTTCAAAGTTAGATGGGGTTGGTAAGAGAAAAAAAGGATGTGCTAGCTTGAATGGGAAATAATTATCAAGTGGGCCTGCATGTTTGTTTGTTTTTTCATTTAGAGTTCTAATTAAAATTTTCTATATTGTGGTCAGATCTCTGGGTTACGTTGCTTTAACCTTTGAAGCTTTTTTTTTTTTTTTTTTTTTCACTATTTAGCTTTTATTATTTTGGGTGCAAATATTGTTTGGCTGGGAGCAATTAGTGTCAGCATTTTATTTCACTGCTAAGCTCCTTTTGGATGGTCCTTCATGCTCGACAACCGAGGGTAACCAAGAGTAGGATACTAGGAATAATGCTTTAAGAGACCTCCCACAAGTATATGAGATTTGATGGGTAGTGGTTAGGCAAATATTGCAAGTTTAAGTCATATATAAGAGAGAAAAAAAGAGGATGTATCCAAATCAAAATAAATATTATGAATAGCTAGTTTTATAAATGTTTCATTTAATATCTGAGTAGTGATTAAGAGAATAAATTTTATGACTAAAGCTGCAGCCGAGTGCAATGAGAGTACGAGTAAATATTTATGCATGCTCGTTCGGTACATTTTAAATTTGCAATTTTCATTAATTTTTCCTTATACCAAATTCACCTCTTCTGAGTTTCAATGTTGGGTACAAACTTACTGCAAATCGGTAAAAGATGAATTTCTAATCTAACATATCAGTAAAATCATATTGATCAACTATCCTATTTTGCACTAAATAGAGGCGGTAGTGATCATATCTAGCTTAACATTAACAAAAGAAACTAAATGTGTCTTTTTGCATGAAAACGGAAGTTAGAATGGGAGCTAATTATATCAACGATGACAAACTTGTAAACATGGTTGATTTATGATATTCAGTTATGTTTTAACAAATTGTTGTTCCTAAAATGTGAAAAATCATTCTTATAACATGTTTGGAACATGATGCACTTTTTTCATCAATCTTTCGAGAAAGCCAAATCTTGTGGCTAAAGAGATAATCATTCCCATCACTTGCAAAGAGATGCAAGTACGCGTCGAGGCAGCTTTAGCACTGGACGTCGACCATGAAGAACCATCAAATTATTAACGAGCATAACATCACCTTTCTTCCATGGTATAACAACACACTCTTCTTCCAATATCTCCAAACAGTCTTTCTTAGCTTGTTCAGGCACAAGATCTCCGTTTCCAAGCTCAACAAACGCTTCTGGATCATGAATATCATTAGTCATTGGAGCAATTTCACCAGTCGAAATATTATTGAACCAAACTTTGCGTTGACTTTCTTTGTCAAATATTCTGATGGCTGGCAATGGATCTGTTATAAGCTTTACAGCATTCCCTATCCATTCCAGCTTTGTATTTCCTAACTCCGCCACCCTGTCAAACAAACAGTGTTCCAGTGAGCGGATTAACATATTAGAGTCAGTTTATTTTCTTAATTAACGCGGTATAACTTATAAGTTTTAGCTCAATGTAGTGAACCACAAGCATACATTTCCTTAAGAAGATTCTTGTCATCAGTATTGTATGCAGACTTCCAGCCTCTGCCATTGTAGGACGATGGATGGTCCTCGTCATTCATTATTTTTTTATATCTCATTCCATATTTCTCAAGCTGTGCAACGAACTCTGGGTGCTTTTCTTTCATCTTTTCGTATACGATATGACTCAATACTAATGGTGTTTGTCCCCCGCTTCCTGGTGCTTCTTCACAAAAGAAAAATAACTTGCTGGGGAAGTTTGGAGCCTGCTGCTTGACCAATTGCATAGTTTTAGTGAAATTAAATTTAGTCAATAGTTTCATTTAGTTTACGCATAACTTGGGGACAAAATCGTAAACCATGAAACCAAACTATTTTAGAATTGTATATCTTTCTGTAAAAAGATTTTCATAAGCCTGAAAGGCAGGTTAAGACTGGTTCGTACAGTTCGGACCCAAATAGGCCTAGTATTTTGGTCCTGGTCCATTGCTTAATCTAGGCTTCATGCATCTCTAACTATACATATAGTTAAGTTTCTTTAATCGTATTCTCGTCAGTTTTGGGGTCTGGATTTATGGTTTACCTCTAGAAAAGAGTCAGATACATGATAGATCATAGATGTGTTACATATGTATAGAATCAAAGATCTTACAGAAGCCATCTCATGATGGAATGGAATTGCATTCTCGGGAGGAGCTTCATTAGCAGTGTAAACCCGTCCCACGACTTTAGTTCGACGAGCCCGACCACCCACGTATGGCACCTCAGCGAACCCAAAAGCTTCGACAACGTCATTAAACTCAGAAGAAGATGTAACAGGAAAGCCTCTAAAGAGAATAACACCTCTCTCATTTAGAAGTGACTCTAGCCATGGCTTTTGAGCTTTTATAGCCTCAGTAAAACTATGAGTGTTAGTAGTGGTTGGCGACAACACTGCCGGGAAGACAATACCATCTTCATAAGATTTTTGTTCAGGTAAACTCACTTCCTGGAAGAATTTTCCAGTGTACATTTTCTTTTGTGTTCAATAGTACTAAGTAGAAAGATGGCTTTGTTTATGATATGATGTTGAATTTGGACATATGCTAAGAAGCATATATATCTTTTAGGAGTGCTACAATACAAAGGATTCATAAAAGGAAATCCAAAAAAGGATTTGTCATGTGTTGATTGGTGTAGAAAAAAATTATATGTAAACACACCAATCACAGCACTCCTCATCTTTTAGATACCTTGTTTCATAACTAACTTGTGAATTATTTTTGTTGTGTCTCTAATCAATTTTGTCATGTACGAATTTACCATTTTACTATTATATACGACAAACGCATGCAAGCTACTACATGTGGATACTGCAATACTTACATTAACTGAGAAAAGTTTTTTATAAACCCTAAATTCTCTCTAACCCTAATAAACCAATTAAAGCCATCTATTTTAAAAAACAAATTACCAAAATGTCGCTATCCACAACTAACTTACCAAAAACTACACTTTTAATTCCAATTACAAAAAACTACTAAAAGCGCGTTTTTTGTTTGCTCTCCCTTCATTTTTGCGCTCCTTGTGGCCCCAACTCAAATTAATAAAAAAAATACGGAGTGCAATTTTTTTGCATTCCCAATTTAATTTGCGCTCCTAACTTTAAAAAAAACATTTTTTTTGTTGTAAAATTAAATGTAACATAATTTCTCATTATTTCCCTTACCTAACTTATTCAATATATCTTAAAACCTTATCATTTTATATTTTTCAAAGCAAACCCTACCTTTTCCCTATATATATATATATATATCCACTACATTATCAACAAAAAAACATATCTCACACACACAACTTCTTATCAAACTCTCTCAAGATCGAATGTCTCAAGAAAACAATCACAGAAACAATTTGAGGAACCGGTTAATACTACACCATCAGACATCACTCTGTTATTTCCAACGGAAGAGAACCAGGTGAGAACCGAACACGATCTGTTTACGCTTACTAAGGAAAATGAATGACTACTTCTTGGGATGAAGAAGCATTGAGAGAAATGGAAGAAGAAGAAGAAGCACGGGAGGAAGCAGCTCGTAGGGAGCGGGAAGAAGAAGCTCATGAGGACTTGGACGAGGAAAACAGGTTTAACAAAGTGTATAAGGAGCGGGAAGAGGGTAGGATTGCGGACTTGTCTCCTTACGACGATGGTTATCGCACAGATTAATCTATGGCCGAAGAACTTATGTGTTTTACTTTCTGTATCGTAGTTTTATTTTTATTTCAATGTCGTACTCTGCTTTGCTTGTGTAATGAATAAAAGTTTCTTCATACTCGAAAATAAATCTTCATTCATTTAAATAAATAAAAAATACAATACGAGATTTAAAAAACAATACAAAGACACAATACTCCTACTTATTTTTAACATTCATCCAGACAAATTTAAATTTCGCTTCTTCTTCTAATTTTCCTGCTTTTCGAAACAAAGCATTATGCATCTCGTAATCGAAATCAGATGTTTGATTCAAATGAGCGCCGATCAAAGCACGTTTGTCTTGTGGAATGTCATTGCATTCAACGTATGCTTTCCTCAGATCATCTTTAGCAATGCTTGCATTCTCAAATTCTACGGCTAAGTTCATAAGTACTTGCTGACGAGCTTTATTCTCGTCGATGTGTTTCTGGACCATAGCTTTTATTTCTCGACAGTGTGTGGAAGCGAACAAGCCATTTAAATTGTGTATAAATAATAAGATAAATGAGGTTTGAATTGTGGTTTTGTCGACTACCTGACTGCCTGCCTTAGTGTGTATTTTACCGATCACTAAATCTTTATTTATACAATGCACACAAATTTCTATCCATATTTTTTGGATAAAAAGCAGATTTTTTTGGATAACATTAAGATTTT
Organism: Chrysanthemum lavandulifolium; assembly: GCA_022545495.1. NCBI lineage: Eukaryota > Viridiplantae > Streptophyta > Magnoliopsida > Asterales > Asteraceae > Chrysanthemum > Chrysanthemum lavandulifolium. Next base: position 274,625,381 of record CM040244.1, read on the forward strand.
TGCGCTCCTTAATAAAAAAATCTTTTTGGATAAAATTTCAATTTAAAAAAAATGATAGAAAGTATTAAAATGTTTTGGGAGCGCAAAAACTTGAGGGAGAACAAAATATTTTTGCTCCGTGTATACGTGTCACTCTCCTGTCCATTAAATAAGGCGTGCAAAACTCATGGGAGAGCAAAATATTTGCGCTCCGGGCCATTTTTGCGCTCTCCATGCAACGTGTCCACATAAATACTTAAAATTGGGAGCGCAAAAGTGGTTGGGAGAGCAAAAATTTTACGCTCCGTGCCACGTATCTAGTTTAGATGTGGTTTTAAAGTACACGTGTAATGATCTAAAACAAATAGAGCAAAGTTAATAGGAAGAGCAAGCAATTTGCGCGTAGAGTAGATTTTCGTAACATAATTTTCAATGGTTCATTTTCGTAACACAATTTTCTATGTGTCTCTTTTCGAAATTTTCTCTTTTTAACTATTATCAAAACAAAAAGAATCCACTTTCATCATTTTTTTTTTAAATTAAATATCACACAAACTGTTAATCGTTACTCGAAAAGAATTATTCCGTCATGACGAGAATTAAATTATCTTTCTATATAGGTGCATTTATATGTACTTTCGACGAACTTGTTTTTGACTTTTTTTTGTGAGTGTTGAAATTTACGCGTAGAATAACCCATGTGATTTGTTATTACAAAATGATTTGTGAAATCACATGTGATTCTATCTTACAAATCACATTTAAATCACACGTGATTCCTAACATACTAATCACATGTGATTTTTCCAGACGCAAATTTTAACACTACAACAAACTTTATTGAAATTATATCGAAGTGCCCGTCTACTAAAAGATAAAAAATTCTCGTCGCGATAGTGTGTTTTTTGTTGTTTAACGATTTATTCTTTGCAAGATATTTTATTTTAAATGATCAGTTGCACAAATTTTGTTTGATGCAAGTAACGGACAAACTAAAGGAGATATGCAACACAACATTTTTTACCACGTTCATTTCAGAGAAATCGAGACTTCTAACAAACATTTAAAGTACGCGACAAACATTTATGTCTTTTTCAAGAACAAACTATTGTTTACAGTTCATGTTGCAATATACGGTTTAACAGAACCAAGTTCAAAAAAATTAACTACCCATGTTTTTCAAGAAAAAATAATTAATTTATTAAAAGAATAAGATCCTACTTGAACTCTCACTCGTCACAGTAGTCTGACTACTAGTAAGTCTTCTGGGTGCAAGAGGTAAGCGGCGGGCGATACTTGCATTACTAGTGCAACTTTTAGATTTATGAGACTTATGGCACTATAGTACAAGCTACTAGTGTCATGCATGTTTTGTCTCATCTTATGCCTCGGGTCGAAAGTCTAACCAACAGACTCGATTAAGTCATCCAATCCAAGAACGTGTGAAAATTAACATAGGACTATCCTATAGAGAAAATTCACCTTGGGTTGCAGTTCACCTGCGACTGTCACAGAGTGAAAAACAATTGCAAGTGTCCTCACGCAACTGGACAACAATGACTTAAATTTCACATAGGGTATCATGTAAGTTTTGATAAAACGTGTATCAAAAAGTGTACAAAGAAGCATGCACACATCTTCGTATCATAAGTTCGCAAAAAACAAATTTTTAACTTTTGGGTGCACTTTTATCACAAAAAAAGATTAAAGAATGACCAAACCCTATATTGTACTCTGCAAGAGTCAAAAGACCCATGTTCTTCTAATAATTTCCTCATATGCCAAAACATGTAGTGGGGCGGGAAAAGATTAAAGGCCACTCAAACCCTAGACCATGTGATGATAACAAGTGTACTTGTGTGTTCGTCGCAGGAGCAAATTACGGTATGTAAGCCCAACCCAATGTGTTATAAACACACAAGACACTTAGTTAAATAAAAATTGATCATTAATAAAAGCACAAAAACTTTAAGTCTCTAGTAGTTCAAGTTAATTAAACCAATATTCAAGCAATTTCGTCGTGGGAGAAAATTATAGTGTAAACCTAACACGACTTTACAACACATAAACTGACAAGAATTAGTTTAATCAAATCAAATTTCGATAGTTTAATGTCCGTTTTAATTTCAAGAATGCTTTTGCAAATAAAACAGCAAGTCACAAGGAACAAATATATGCAAATAAAACAGACAGAAAGAGGGGATGAGATAAGGACATACTCTTATATAAAGCAACAAACAAATAAAACAATAACACGTAAGATCCGAAAAACCCTAAAAAGAGTCTCCCCCAACTTTTGGAGTAATCAAAGCCTTTACCTATTGTCGATAATTCTAGACAAATAGTACCACATAGATCGAGGGACGCGATTGCGAATACCTAGATTATCGGGATAAGTCTTCCTTAAACAATTAACTAGTTAATTAATATGTCAAAAAACAAGATTCTCTTGGCTTATCATACATGACAAGTATGCATGTACTGATAACCATTATCACCACGACTACGCAGCGGATGGATCTAGTTTGATGATCAGGGATTAATGATGCAGGTTTTTTGACCAGGATTTAATATTTATAAGTCTCGTCTACCTAAGGTCTACCTATTGCACTAACGAGCAGTGAACCCGATCGTGCGTATAGAAAGTGGTAAAGCCGAGGTCGTTCCCAAGAGCTATGTAGATGAGGATCCTATTAAGTCTAATTTTCATGGTTTTTAAAAGGTTTGAAGTTGAAATGATTAATTAAACTAAAAATAAGAAATAAACTGCGGAAATTAAATTAAGGTTGTGAACAATGGTGAGAAAGTGTGCTAACCTAGTTATTCATCCTATCATGTTATGTCTATATTTTCTAATTACTTCCTATTGATTTAAGTGGGGGTTTAATTCGCTATAACAGCATTTGGTCAATTTGTCATAACCTATCAACAAAGGTTCCTACCCGATGTCAAAGGCCTACCCTTTGGGGATTCGAGGGTCTCAAGCAACCTAAGACAAGTCATTAAGTACCCTACATGCAAGATTCGAAACAATATGTGCCCGGGCGCTAGCATCCTAGACACACATCCCTAACTTCTTAAGTTCATTTATGGAAAACTAGAAGGAGGGGTTGAATAGTTTTGCCGATTTTAAGTTAGTTTCAAAAACTTTATATTCGATAATATGTGAGATCGTATGGATGTTGAGAAAGTATAGATCCGATGATAAAGCAAGTAAATAAAATAAAGCAAAGGGATAGAAATGACAACCGATTTATAGTGGTTCGCTACAAGGACACCTTCTCGCCTCTACTCCACTCCCCGAGTCACCTACTCGAGAGTTCAAGTACTATGTCAACAAACTCCTTCAACTTGGCGGAGAAGCCTTCACAACGTTGCTTACATCTTTTTCCGGTACAAAGCTAAATACCGAGTCCGTAACACGGTGGACCAAACCAACACGCCTATTACACAACAAATATGTGAAATATCAAATACAAGATCGTCGCTACAGAAATATTGCGGTGGAACAAATCAATCAAGGACCCATTGCTTGGATGACTTGTAGAATGCTCGTGATCTCGCCTTAGAGAAGGACCTATAAGAGAATCACTAAAGAAAGAAAGAAGGAAGCACTCTCTAGATCAAGTGATCTTTTGTTAGAATAGAATGAGAGTACATGAGAGAATTAGTAAGAAGAGGGGTGAGTTAGAATGAAGAAATGGCTCTCTATTTATAGGCAAATTCTGTCACTGTTCCCCGGATCCCACGGATCCCTCCCATAAGGGATCCGTCTAGTGTAAACCTAGGGATCCGTGTGACGCTCCTCTTTGCCCATGGGTTTTTTGGTTATGGGTCATGGGTTGGTCCATGGTATTCTTTTAGATTCAATGTATCTAATGAATACATTGTATCTAGTCAAATGGGTATGGGTCAATGGGTTATGGATATGATCCATGGGTTGTGGTTTTTATCCATCCTAATAAACTATTACAACAAATGATTAATTACAACATTTTTTGTACTTAAATGGCTATATGTAAATGCTTTACAAAAATAACAAGTATCCTTATAATTGTACTTAAGATAACATTATATTTTTTATCAACAAAACACAAAGAGATCGCAAAATATTATTAAACGTTTTTACGGTTTATTTGTATTAACAATCTCCCCATTTTTGTTGATGACAAAACATAATGTTATGATGAGTAGAACTTAATAATAGATGTATGTTTTGAAAGCCCCTAAGTTTTACTTCTTCTCCCCCTTTTTGTTGAAACAAAAGTTAACCCTAGAAGAAATAAAAGTGTGGAAAAATTAGTCCACGTATCGCACTCCCCTCGACGGTAGCTCCCCCAGTTTGGGCGTCAAGTGAAGAAAAATTAAAAAATATATTACAAGAGAAAGGTTAGTAACATGCTTAAATAATCTTGTGATTGGACGTGAATCAAGATTGGAGCCAAGGTATATAAACAAGGCCTTGTAATAAAATAACAAAGTGTAGTGGTATTTATGCCACCTACAAGCATGTAAAAATAAGAACAAGACTTGTTCTTGAAAATGACTCAAAAGAAATAGTACTAAAAATAGAAAATAGTAATAATGATTCCGTCCGTGCTTGCATAAGGTTATGGATGGAGGTTTGTATGAGTAATGGTATTGATGCGATCAAGGATGAGGTTGAGTATGAATCGCATTTCTTCCCTAACTTCTATTGCAATTTCCCTATGGATTGGCAATGTTCACAATGTAAGTGATGTGGGTAATGAGTGCGGAAGTCTTCCGGGTTGTTTTGATTTGTGAGTTGCGAAAGTTGTGGTGGAAAAATAGGAAAATACGGATCAAGTCCGGAATTATTGGAAGTGGTGGTGGAAAAGAACCTAGATGTTCTTGTAGTTTAGTGGGAGCTAAGGGTGGTGATGTTTCAAGATCATTGAATATTGTGTTTGGAGAAGTTGGAGGTGTCAAAAGGCTATTTCTTTTTGTTTTGGTTGTTGAGATCTTGTTGGAGTCGTAAGGAGTTCCAAAAGAGTGACTTTAGGTGATGAAGATGGTGTACTTGTTGGTGATGATGGAGGTGCTATAATGGAAGCATCTTGTGGTGAGTTAGTTGATGGTGATGAGCCATTTGATGATGGTTTCGCTAAGCAACAAAATTTGGATGCTAATCCGTGCGGATATCCTAGAGTTTGATTGTGGTATTTTGGAAGGTGGAAGTACAAAGGTTTGGGTTTCATGAAGATGATTGTTTATACTAGGTGATTCATCTAAGTTGTAATATCTTTTGGATGACATGGTGTTATTTGTTTGTGAAGATGAGATGAATATGCAAGCATTTTGGGAGTTCTATTTATAGAAAAATAATGCATTGTAATGAATGCTTGACCAAAAATGTGGATTAAAATCTAATGATTAGATATGAATTTAAGGCATGTGATCATGAGAACACAAGCATTAAAGAACATACTCCAAAAAAATAAACCAAAAGTTGGAGTTTTCATCCAAAGTTAGAAAAATAGAAGGTAAAATAGCTTCGTCTCACGGATCCCACGGATCCTTCCTCGAGGATCCGTCCAACATGAAGGTCGGGATCCGTGGGTGGGTTGTCGAGCGGTACAAAATTTTCCTTTTGAAATATTTTTGCCTAGTGTGTGCCTATATGCAAACTATTTAGAGTTGCGGTTATCTCGACTCCTAAGAAGAAAAAGAAAACTAAACTAGAAGTGGAAAAGTATACTATTATGTGAGATAACCCGAAAACACATATTTAGTACTTGAGTACGTAATTTAGTGTTACCAATGCTCCTAATTCATTGTGGCTTAAATGAATGCACCCGAAAACACATATTAGTTATGTGTCCCTTTAGCATTCAAAAGACATGAAATGCAATGAAAACGGGTTTTTACGTTGTATTATTAATGAAAAAGCGATTTGTCCTAGACGTGAGAAATTTCTTTTGTGAAATTGATACGGGAAGAAGTATCATTTTTGAAAACATTTTGAAAAGAGATTTCTATGTTGTGAAATACAAACGTTTTATCCTTTTTAAAGGAAGATGTGTATGTGATTATGTGTTAGTAACTTGTACTTATTTTGAAAGAAAATAATAAAATTGTAAGTGAAAAACTTATCTTGGGTTTTGAAAATTCCGTATTGTTTGTGATTTGTGCGTGAAATAAAGATCCTAGACTCGAAAGAAGAAGGCTAGTGTTTGCATACCTTGTAGAGTCAAAAGTAAATTCGACGTTTGTTCCATGAGACCAAGACCAAGGCGAAGTAGGTTGAATTGTTCCCGCCTCAACGGTTTGGTGAGGACGTCGGCTATGTTGTCTTCGGACGCTACCTTCTCAATAGAGATGTTCCCCTTATGAACATTGTCTCTTAAGAAGTGATGAAGAATCTCTATATGCTTTGTGCGAGAATGTAATACCGGATTCTTGCTTAGATCTATGGCACCCTTGTTGTCACATAGAATGGCTATGTCACTTAGATGAATATCGTAGTCGACTAACGCTTGTTTCATCCATAGTGCTTGTTGGCATGCTTTGCCGACGGAGACGTATTCGGCTTCGTTTGTTGATATTGCTAATGCCGTTTGTTTCTTTGAAAACCAAGATGTTAAAAAACATCCCATGAAAGTACATACCCCACTTGTACTTTTTCGGTCAACATAATCACTGCATGGTCGAATCGCATATAGAATTGTTTCTACTCCGTGCCTTAGGATACCATAATCCTAATTGTGTTTTACCCTTAATATATCTAAATATTCTTTTTACGGCTTCTAGGTGTGATGTTTTAGGGTCTTCTTGAAACCTAGCACATAAGCAAACACTAAACATGATATCCGGCCTACTTGCCGTGAGGTAGAGAAGACTACCTATCATGCCACGATATTTAGTATTATCGACGGATTCGTCGTCTTCATCTTTAGTGAGTTTGGTGTCGGATGACATTGGTGTCCTAATTGGTTTCGACTCTTCTAGACCGAATTTCTTTAGTATCTGCTTTATGTATTTAGATTGATTAAAAAAGATACCATCTTCTACTTGTTTGATTTGTAGACCAAGAAATAAACTAAGTTCTCCCATCATACTCATCTCGAACTCGTCATGCATGAGTTTAGAGAAATCATCACACATGTCTTGACAAGTGGATCCGAATATAATATCATCTACATATATTTGAACTATGATTAGATGTGACTCTCTTTTCTTAGTAAAAAGTGTGTTGTCAACTAACCCCATGGTATAGTTGTGTTTAATTAAAAATGACTTGAGTCTATCATACCAAGCTTTTGGAGCTTGTTTAAGACCGTAAAGGGCTTTCTTCAACTTATACACATGTTTAGGTTTTTCAAAATTGATGAAGCCCGGAGGTTGAGCTACATATACTTCTTCATTAACAAAACCATTTAGAAAAGCACTTTTGACATCCATTTGATAAAGCTTTAGATCATTAGCACAAGCATACGCAAGAAGTATTCTTATAGACTCTAATATAGCCACGGGGGCATAGGTCTCATAAAAGTCTATTCCTTCTTGTTGGTTACACCCTTGGGCAACGAGTCTAGCCTTGTTTCTAGACACTACTCCGTTTACATCTAATTTGTTTTTAAAAACCCATTTGGTTCCTATTATGGTTTGATTACTAGGTGGAGGGACAAGTGTCCAAACATCATTAGAAACAAATTGATTTAATTCTTCATGCATAGCCATTACCTAACTTTCATCTTTTATTGCTTCTTGTGTATTCTTAGGTTCTATGGTTGAAACAAAACAAAATAAGCTACTTTGGTTTTGAACTTGAGACCTTAATGTTCTTATGTTTAGCTTTCCTATGGCCTTATCTACGGGGTGATCTTTGAACTCTTTAATGTTTATGACTTCATCATTTAAAGGTTCTTCTTCTTCATTGTGTTCTTTTATCTGTACATATCCTTGGTAATAAGCAGGATGACTCGTCCTCGAGCCAAGTCACCGAGCCAAAGCCGAAAGTGGGATCTTTTCTGCTCTGCTCACCGCTACTTCGACAATCACGACTGTCCTTTTGATTACCGAACTGTCGGCCGCGATGCCATAGCAAAGGCTAATCCTGTGATCAAAGCTGAAAAACTTGATAAGATATGAAGAGCGACATTTGGTCAAAGTATGATAATGGTTACTACTCAAAAGTCTTTATATCCATAAGGTATGTATGTGGCCTATAACACCATGTTCACTTTTCTGCAACTATGCAACAAGTTCAGGTCATTATTGTATAATTTAGATAGAACTAGATTCATTTATGTAGCTTAATTGGCTACCAGAAACCAATATTCTATCTTGCTTATACTTTAGGATGTTAAACATATGTTGTGTAGGGACTGTGGATTTTGGCTTCAGCTTTATGTCATTTCCAAATTTATGATAAAAATAAATTATTATGTAGTCTGATTCAAAGTTTTTGCATTTTGCAGGGTGACGAAAGGCCGAGTTGGATGGTGTGATCTTCATAAAGAGTGGATGTGATTTGAGACACCCTTTTTTTTGTGCTAAAAGAACACAATGTTAAACAATTGGCACACTACGTTTTTCTTTTATGTTTATTTTGTTTTTGATTAGTAGGATACAAAGAACGTTATGTTACAAAGAATATAATGTAATGCAATTACGATTAATATTTTGGATGTTGCAAATTTGTAGATTTTCGATTTTATTATAGCCGCATGTTAAATTGGTAGATTGTTTTGTAAATATATTTGAATGAGTGACCACCATATTTAATACCAAGTGACCACACATATGGTCACTATTGGTCGTTAACGATTGTGTTAACGGGCTCGATTATCTTTAACAAAACAGTGGCGATTTTAATGACCACCATTATTGGTCACTATTTGTTCAATTCAGTGACCACCTTCACTGTTTAGTGACCAAACATAGTGACCGTATATATCGTCACAAATTTAGTGACCACTTTCTTATCGTCATTAGTTAGTGACGCATTTTATTATTTGGTCTCTAATAAAAATAGTGACGGAGCTATTGTGACGAAAAGTGACCACCCAGATTTTGGTCACTAAACTGTGTTAGTGACCGGTTTTACACCGATAGTGACCATATTTGCTTTGTCACTAAAACCATTTTTTCTTGTAGTGTACAAACATAATACAAACATTAATATACTATACTAATACGTAGATGCTTATTCCTAAGACTAAACCATGAAAAGGAATTCCAGGTGCATCACATAAATCATAATCGCTATTGTAAGGGAGGTGATTCAGACACTTTCTATTTGGGATCTACAAGTAAATTAGGTGGTGTACAAATCACTTCAATCGAACTACTCCTATACAAGTGAAAAGGAGAAAAAGAAAAAACACATTAAAGCGTACGTTGACCTTTCCTTTTAATTGTAAGATAGGGAGCTTCAGGGAATCCAAAAGCTTCAACAACATCGTTGAAGTCAGAAGGAGTCTCAACATGAAATCCTCTAAAGAAAATAACACCATTTTTTTCTAGCAGAGACTCTAGCCACGGTTTTTGAGCTTTGATCGCCTCAATGAAACTACAAGTGTTAGAAGCTGGTGACAACATCACTGGGAAGACAACGCCGTCGGCATATGATTTTTGCTCAGGCAAGTTAACTTCTTGGAAAAATCTTCCTGTAGTCATAATAATTGATGAGTTGGGTCCGAAATAATGCCGTTAATTGATGATGAGCCACATATATAATATATTGGCCTGCTAATAATGGATTGGTCCATATTGTAGAAAACGTGATAAGTTTTTAAGATGTGTTCAATTGACAAATGCATACGCATCTATTTTTATTTACTCAATATCCATTTGGCTGCTATAGAGATATTTTTTATTATTTGTAGTTGTGATTTGTTGATATGGTGGTCGACTTTTCAAAGTTAGATGGGGTTGGTAAGAGAAAAAAAAAAAGGATGTGCTAGCTTGAATGGGAAATAATTATCAAGTGGGCCTGCATGTTTGTTTGTTTTTTTCATTTTAGAGTTCTAATTAAAATTTTCTATATTGTGGTCAGATCTCTGGGTTACGTTGCTTTAACCTTTGAAGCTTTTTTTTTTTTTTTTTTTTTCACTATTTAGCTTTTATTATTTTGGATGCAAATATTGTTTGGCTAGGAGCAATTAGTGTCAGCATTTTTTTTCACTGCTAAGCTCCTTTTGGATGGTCCTTCATGCTCGACAACCGAGGGTAACCAAGAGTAGGATACTAGGAATAATGCTTTAAGAGACCTCCCACAAGTATATGAGATTTGATGGGTAGTGGTTAGGCAAATATTGCAAGTTTAAGTCATATATAAGAGAGAAAAAAAGAGGATGTATCCAAATCAAAATAAATATTATGAATAGCTAGTTTTATAAATGTTTCATTTAATATCTGAGTAGTGATTAAGAGAATAAATTTTATGACTAAAGCTGCAGCCGAGTGCAATGAGAGTACGAGTAAATATTTATGCTCGTTCGGTACATTTTAAATTTGCAATTTTCATTAATTTTTCCTTATACCAAATTCACCTCTTCTGAGTTTCAATGTTAGGTACAAACTTACTGCAAATCGGTAAAAGATGAATTTCTAATCTAACATATCAGTAAAATCATATTGATCAACTATCCTATTTTGCACTAAATAGAGGCGGTAGTGATCATATCTAGCTTAACATTAACAAAAGAAACTAAATGTGTCTTTTGCATGAAAACGGAAGTTAGAATGGGAGCTAATTATATCAACGATGACAAACTTGTAAACATGGTTGATTTATGATATTCAGTTATGTTTTAACAAATTGTTGTTCCTAAAATGTGACAAATCATTCTTATATAACATGTTTGGAACATGATGCACTTTTTTCATCAATCTTTCGAGAAAGCCAGATCTTGTGGCTAAAGAGATAATCATTCCCATCACTTGCAAAGAGATGCAAGTACGCGTCGAGGCAGCTTTAGCACTGGACGTCGACCATGAAGAACCATCAAATTATTAATGAGCATAACATCACCTTTCTTCCATGGTATAACAACACACTCTTCTTCCAATATCTCCAAACAGTCTTTCTTAGCTTGTTCAGGCACAAGATCTCCGTTTCCAAGCTCAACAAACGCTTCTGGATCATGAATATCATTAGTCATTGGACCAATTTTACCAGTCGAAATATTATTGAACCAAACTTTGCGTTGACTTTCTTTGTCAAATATTCTGATGGCTGGCAATGGATCTGTTATAAGCTTTACAGCATTCCCTATCCATTCCAGCTTTGTACTTCCTAACTCCACCACCCTGTCAAACAAACATTGTTCCAGTGAGCGGATTAACATATTTAGAGTCAGTTTATTTTCTTAATTAACGCGGTATAACTTATAAGTTTTAGCTCAATGTAGTGAACCACAAGCATACATTTCCTTAAGAAGATTCTTGTCATCAGTATTGTATGCAGACTTCCAGCCTCTGCCATTGTAGGACGATGGATGGTCCTCGTCATTCATTATTTTTTTATATCTCATTCCATATTTCTCAAGCTGTGCAACGAATTCTGGGTGCTTTTCTTTCATCTTTTCGTATACGATATGACTCAATACTAATGGTGTTTGTCCCCGCTTCCTGGTGCTTCTTCACAAAAGAAAAATAACTTGCTGGGAAGTTTGGAGCCTGCTGCTTGACCAATTGCATAGTTTTAGTGAAATTAAATTTAGTCAATAGTTTCATTTAGTTTACGCATAACTTGGGGACAAAATCGTAAACCATGAAACCAAACTATTTTAGAATTGTATATCTTTCTGTAAAAAGATTTTCATAAGCCTGAAAGGCAGGTTAAGACTGGTTCGTACAGTTCGGACCCAAATAGTCCTAGTATTTTGGTCCTGGTCCATTGCTTAATCTAGGCTTCATGCATCTCTAACTATACATATAGTTAAGTTTATTTAATCATATTCTCGTCAGTTTTGGGGTCTGGATTTATGGTTTACCTCTAGAAAAGAGTCAGATACATATATGATAGATCATAGATGTGTTACATATGTATAGAATCAAAGATCTTACAGAAGCCATCTCATGATGGAACGGAATTGCCTTCTCGGGAGGAGCTTCATTAGCAGTGTAAACCCGTCCCACGACTTTAGTTCGACGAGCCCGACCACCCACGTATGGCACCTCAGCGAACCCAAAAGCTTCGACAACGTCATTAAACTCAGAAGAAGATGTAACAGGAAAGCCTCTAAAGAGAATAACACCTCTCTCATTTAGAAGTGACTCTAGCCATGGCTTTTGAGCTTTTATAGCCTCAGTAAAACTATGAGTGTTAGTGGTTGGCGACAACACTGCCGGGAAGACAATACCATCTTCATAAGATTTTTGTTCAGGTAAACTCACTTCTTGGAAGAATTTTCCAGTGTCCATTTTCTTTTGTGTTCAATAGTACTAAGTAGAAAGATGGCTTTGTTTATGATATGATGTTGAATTTGGACATATGCTAAGAAGCATATACTCCGTATATCTTTTAGGAGGAGTGCTACAACACAAAGGATTCATAAAAGGAAAATCACAAAAAGGATTTGTCATATGTTGATTGGTGTAGCAAAGAAAACAGAGATAAAATATATGTAAACACACCAGCACTCCTCATCTTTTAGATACCTTGTTTCATAACTAACTTGTGAATTGTTTTTGTTGTGTCTCTAATCAATTTTGTCATGTACGAATTTACCATTTTACTATTATATACGACAAACGCATGCAAGCTACTACAAGTGGATACTGCAATACTTACATTAACTGAGAAAAGTTTTTTATAAACCCCAAATTCTTTCTAAACCTAATAAACCAATTAAAGCCATCTATTTTCTTTTTTTTTAAATTACCAAAATGTCACTATCCACAACTAACTTACCAAAAACTACACTTTTAATTCCAATTACAAAAAAGTACTAAAAGCACGTTTTTTGTTTGCTCTTACTTCATTTTTGCGCTCCTTGTAGCCCCAACTCATATTAATAAAAAAATACGGAGCACAATTTTTTTGCATTCCAAATTAAATTTGCGCTCCTATCTTAAAAAAAAACATTTTTTTTTTGTTGTAAAATTAAATGTAACATAATTTCTCTTTATTTCCCTTACCTAACTCATTCAATATATCTTAAAACCCTATCATTTTATATTTTTCAAAGCAAACCCTATCTCTTCACTATATATATCCACTACATTATCAACAAAAAAACACATCTCACACACACAACTTCTTTTCAAACTCTCTCAAGAATGTCTCAAGAAAACAATCCCAGAATCAATTCCCCGGTTGAGGAACCGGTTAATACTACACCATCAGACATCATTCCGTTATTTCCAACGGAAGAGGAACCGGCTGAGGAACCGGAACACAGTCCGTTTCTGCTTAATAAGGAAGAGCAACGACTACTTCTTCAGGATGAAGAAGCATTGAGAGAAATGGAAGAAGAAGAAGAAGAAGCACGGGAGGAAGCAGCTCGTAGGGAGCGAGAAGAATAAGCTCATGAAGACTTGGACGAGGAAAACAGGTTTAACAAAGTGTATAAGGAGTAGGAAGAGGGTAGGATTGTGGATTGGTCTCCTTACGACGATGGTTATCGCACAGATTAATCTATGGCCGAAGAACTTATGTGTTTTATTTTCTGTATCGTAGTTTTATTTTCATTTCAATGTCGTACTCTGCTTTGCTTGTGTAATGAATAAAAGTTTCTTCATACTCGGAAATAAATCTTCATTCATTTAAATATATAAAAAATACAATACGAGATTTTAAAAAAAATACAGACACACAATACTCCTACTTATTTTTAACATTCATCCAGACAAATTTAAAATTCGCTTGTTCTTCTAATTTTCCTGCCTTTCGAAACAAAGCATTATGCATCTCGTAATCGAAATTCTACGGCTAAGTTCATAAGTACTTGCTGACGATCTTTATCCTCGTCGATGTGTTTCTGGACCATAGCTTTTATTTTCTCGACGGTGTGTGGAAGCGAACAAGCCATTTAAATTGTGTATAAATAATAAGATAAATGAGGTTTGAATTGTGGTTTGGTCGACTACCTTACTGCCTGCCTTAGTGTGTATTTTACCGATCACTAAATCTTTATTTATACAATGCACACAAATTTCTATCCAGACTTTTTGGAGAAAAAGCAGATTTTTTTGGATAAAATTAAGATTTTTGCGCTCCTTAATAAAAAAATCTTTTTGGGTAAAAAGTTAATTTAAAAAAAAAGGATCGAAAGTATTAAAATGTTATGGGAGCGCAAAAACTTGAGGGAGAGCAAAATATTTGTGCTCCGTGTATACGTGTCACTCTCCTGTCCATTAAATAAGGCGTGCAAAACTCATTGGAGAGCAAAATATTTGCGCTCCGGGCCATTTTTGCGCTCTCCATGCAACGTGTCCACATAAATACTTGAAATTGGGAGCGCAAAAGAGGTTGGGAGAGCAAAAAATTTACGCTCTGTGCCACGTGTCTAGTTTAGATGTGGTTTTAAAGTACACCTGTAACGATCTAAAACAAGGAGCGCAAAGTTAATAGGAAGAGCAAGCAATTTTTGCGTCGATGAATTTTCATAACATAATTTTCAATGGTTCATTTTAGTAACACAATTTTCTATGTGTCTCTTTTGAAATTTTTCTTTTAACTATTATCAAAACAAAAATCTACTTTCATCATTTTTTAAAAATTAAATATCCCACAAACTGTTAATCGTTACTCGAAAAGAATTATTCGTCACGGCGAAAATTAAATTATCTTTCTACAGATGTGCATTTATATGTACTTTCGTGAACTTTTTTGACTTTTTTGTGAGTGTTAAAATTCTGCGATGGAATAACCACATGTGATTTGTTATTACAAAATGATTTGTGAAATCACATGTGATTCTAACTTACAAATCACATTTAAATCACACATGATTCCTAACATACTATTCACATCTGATTTTTCAAGACGCAAATTTTAACACTAAAACAAAATTCATTGAAATTATATCGAAGTGCTCGTCTACTAAAAGATAAAAAATTCTCGTCGCGATGGTGTGTTTTTTTTCGTTTAACGATTTATCCTTTGCAAGATATTTTATTTTAAATGATCAGTTGCACAAATGATCAGTTGCACAAATTTTGTTTGATACAAGTAACGGACAAACTAAAGGAGATATGCAACACAACATTTTTTACCACGTTCATTTCAGAGAAATCGAGACTTCTAACAAACATTTAAAGTACGTGGCAAACATTTATGTCTTTTTCAGGAACAAACTATTGTTTATAGTTCATGTTGCAATATCTGATTTAACAGAACAAAGTTCAAAAAATTAACTACCCATGTTTTTCAAGAAAAATAATTAATTTATTAAAAGAATAAGATCCTACTCTCTCTCACTCATCACAGTATTCTGACAACTAGTAAGTCGTGTGGGTGCAAGAGGTGGCGGCGCGATAATTGCATTACTAGTGCAACTTTTAGATTTATGAGACTTATGGCACTATAGTACAAGCTACTAGTGTCATGCATGTTTTGTCTCATCTTATGCCTCGGGTCGAAAGTCTAACCAACAGACTCGATTAAGTCATCCAATCCAAGAACGTGTGAAAATTAACATAGGACTGTCCTATAGAGAAAATTCACCTTGGGTTGCGTCCACTGCTGATCGTCACGCGAGTGAAAAACAATTGCAAGTGTCCTCGCAAGATTTGGACGACAATGACTTAAATTTCACATAGGGTATCATGTAAGCTTTGATAAAGCGTGTATCAAAAGTGTCGAAGAAGCATGCACACATCTTCGTATCATAAGTTCGCAAAAACAATTTTTCAACTTTTGGTGCACTTTTATCACAGAAAAAGATTAAAGAATGACCAAACCCTATATTGTACTCTGCAAGAGTCAAAAGACCCAAGTTCTTCTAATAATTCCCTCATATGCCGAAACATGTAGTGGGCGGGAAAAGATTAAAGGCCACTCAAACCCTAGACCGTGTGATGATAACAAGTGTACTTGTGTGTTCGTCGCATGAGCAAATTACGGTATGTAAGCCCAACCCAATGTGTTATAAACACACAAGACACTTAGTTAATCAAATATTGATCATTAATAAAAGTACAAAAACTTTAAGTCTCTAGTAGTTCAAGTTAATTAAACCAATATTCAAGCAAGTTCGTCGTGGGAGAAAATTATAGTGTAAACCTAACACGACTTTACGACACATAAACTCACTAGAATTAGTTTAATCAAATCAAATTTCGATAGTTTAAGGTCCGCTTTAATTTCAAGAATCCTTTGCAAATAAAGCGGCAAGTCACAAGGAACAAATATATGAAATAAAACAGACAGAAAGAGGGGTTGAGATAAGGACAGACTCTTATATAAAGCAACAAACAAATAAAACAAGGGAGAATTGCATATATACCCACTAAAACTTAAAAACTTGCATATTTCCCCAAAATACAAGTTTTCAGTGCATGATGTACAATGCAAGTTAAGCATGTTTTGGGTATATATGCAAATATGCAAGTTTTAGTGGGTATATATGCAATTGCCCCATAAAACAATAACATGTAAGATCCGAAAAACCCTAAAAAGAGTCTTCCCCAAATTTTGGAGTAATCAAAGGCCTTTACATGTTGTCGATAATTCTAGACAAATATTGCCACATAGATCGAGGGACGCGATTGCGAATACCTAGATTATCGGGATAGGTCTCCCTTAAACAATTAACTACTACCTCCGTCCCAAAATTATAGTCCTCTATTGACTTTTTCGGTCTTTCCCTTTCAACTTTGACCTTAAATATTTTTATTTGTGTTATACAATAATTGGTGAAAGATATACCAATGAAAATACATTTAAAACCCAATTCATTCATATATTTTTCATCAAGTATTATGTAACACAAACAAAAATATTGAAAGTCAAAGTTGTAGAAGAAAGACCGAAAAAGTCAATAGGGGACTATAATTTTGGGACGGAGGGAGTAGTTAATTAATATGTCAAAAAACAAGATTCTATTGGCTTATCATCCATGACAAGTATGCATGTACTTGACATGGATTATAATAACTAATAACACAACAAAATAAGTAAAAAAAATCAAAGATTTGTAACTTGTAAAAACCCTTTGATTTAAACACGTAAATACAAGACCTAGGGTTTTCAAATATCCAATTTTTTTAAGACCATTAGTTCGTGATTTTTCAATAAAAAAAATGCCCTAAGGGATTAAAAAAATTGACTAAATAAAACTAATAAAAAACAAGTTTTTAGGTTAAATTTACGTTTTTTAAGTGGTGTAACTCATAACATTAAACGATAAGCTCGTCATGCCACTGTTAGGATTTAACAAACTGATAACCATTATCACCACGAGTACACAACGGATGGATCTAGTTTGATGATCATGGATTATTGATGCAGGTTTTCCGACCAGGATTTAATATTTATAAGTCTCGTCTACCTAAGGTCTACCTATTGCACTAACGAGCAGTGAAACTGATCGTGTGTAGTATAGAAAGTGGTAAAGCCGAGGTCGTTCCCAAGAGCTATGTAGATGAGGATCCTATTAAGTCTAATTGTCACGGTTTTTAAAAGGTTTGAAGTTGAAATGATTAATTAAACTAAAAATAAGAAATAAATTATGGAAATTAAATTAAGGTTGTGAACAATGGTGAGAAAGTGTGCTAACCTAGTTATTCATCTTATCATGTTATGTCTATGTTTTCTAATTACTTCCTATTGATTCAAGTGAGGGTTTAAGTCGCTATGACATCATTTGGTCAATTCGTCATAACCTATCAACAAAGGTTCATACCCGACGTCAAAGGCCTACCCTTTGGGGAGTCAAGGGTCTCAAACAACCTAAGCCAAGTCATTAAGTACCCTACATGCAAGATTCGAAACAATGTGTGCCCTGGTGCTAGCATCCTAGACACACATCCCCAACTTCTTATGTTCATCCTTCCGAATGGTGATCCTTTGGTCAATTCGTACAAGAGGGATTTGATAGTCTTTTGGTCAATTATTACCAAGCCTCTCTACCTACTTACTTAGGGTCAGTTGGTGAATTCTCCTAAGCAAATAAATACAACCGCAACTCAAAACTACCGAAGTTAGGTTAACTACCAACTAACTATGCATGTATACATTAGAAACAATTATAGAAGCATGAAAACATAAACAATACAATCAAGGAATCATAACAAGGCTAGCACCAAAGGTGCTTAGCCGATCATATTGAAATACACAAACAATTCAATGTATAACATGATTAATGAAGACATGAATTAAAGTGTAAAGTAGTAGTAATCGCTAAAGCTTGTCGATATGGTGTGATTCCTCCCTTGGAGATGGCTCCGTATGCTCCGTATGATCTGCCCTTGGAACCCTCTTCACGTTATCTGACTTTGTGTTGTTAGTGAATGATGTCAAATGCAGATTTTAGGGTTTGTATTTATAGGCCCGATCATAGTTACGGCGTAACTTAAGTTGAGAGTTACGCTGTAACCTTAATTATTGATTCGTTTAAGTGAGTGGTGAAAATAAACACAATATCAAAATATCAGATTAACCGTAAAATCCGACAAATCAACCTTTTAGGAAAAGGGTTAACGTGCCAAATCTCACGGGTGTGATAAAAGTGATACCGGGAAAGTGATTTCCCCGGGTCGTGTCCCAACGAGGTGTGAAATTGACGGTGTCGTTGAGTTTCGTGAATAGGACTTGAATTGGTTTAACAAATTTTGGGTTTTGATTACGTATTCTACAAAATAAAGAACGGAAATGAAAATAAAGCATGTAAAACAAAGTAAACACTAAATAGACTACTACTAAGCCTAAGAAACAATAAAGCAAAGCTAAATTACATCCTAAGGTGCTAAAATGCAAAAACGCTAAAAACCGGCAACCACCCGAGCCAAAAACGTAAAACTTTTGCAATTTAAGGGCTACGGGTGTGATATCAATTTTCCTACATTCTACATGATAAAAAATGATTTTTGGAAAAAGCCGAGTATTTTTTCGACTTTTATTTTATTTTCGATGATTAAATTAAGATAAAAACTAAATTAAATTATAGAAAATACTAAATGAATTTATAAAAATATGAGAAAAATCCTAAAAATACCTTAAATTCTACTGAACCTATGAAAAATATAAAAAAGTGAGGTTGCTGTGGAAAATAAGCAACAAATAAGCTAAACTTAATTTACTAAGGAAACTGCCCATTACCCTTATATATTAAACTTTGTAAAACATTTACAAGAAAGACCCAAGGGCGTTGGTTATAGGCTGTGTTTGTGGGGCTTTGGAAGCGTGAGGGGGCTGACCTGGGTTCGAATCCCAGGCAGTACCCTTTTTGACTCTTTTTTATTTATTTATTTATTTTGATTTTGGCTTTTGAATGTGTAACAACAAAATCAACTAGCCTACTGAACACTGATCTTTACACGAGAACTCCCAATCAATAACAGATTCAAGGACCCAGTTTCAAATCTCTAACAACTAATAACTTAAAAACTAGACTACCAATAACAGTAGGACTTCGAGCACTCTAAAAGCTAGCAAAAAGCTCAAATTAAAATTTCTAAGTATCACTAACTAAGACTTCCAATCACATGCTAAGTTAGCAAAGCTAATTGTGGGCGTGTTTTAAAAAAAATAAACTAATCAAACTCCCAAGTTGCAACTACTAGGATCAAATGAGCACTTAACCAAACGCCCTCTGAAACTTGAAACCACAGTAAGCAACTAACTAAACACCTAATGACATATTATAGGCAAGTAATAAGCACTAGGATGAACTGTTTTAGGTATGGAACAGTAAGCTAAAGCACATAATAGGGAATAAAGTACAAGAGATAAGCTCAAAGGGGAACAATAATCGGTTTGGGAATCTAGCTAATATGGGAGTATAAGCCTACAAATGACCAAATAAGCACTAACATCCTACAATGAGCACTAATCAATGATTCATTTTACTAAACCTAACCTAATTACATTATTAAGCAACAAAGGAACCTGAATAAGCTAATGAGTTTCACCGATAAGACCGAGATGACACTCATCAGACACGTCTCCAAACAGTTCAAGGTGCACTTTCTAGCTTATTTTGAGTGTGGTCATGAACGAAGGAGCACCCGAGCTCGGGGTCCTTGAAGGTAAGTGAAATGCCTGTAAAAGGCTTGTGGGACTGTTGGCTGCTGAAGTTGAAGCTGTGTTGCTGTTGGACTGATACAAACCAAAATGGAGCTTATTTTTAAGCTATGAATCAAGTTGCAAGTTAAGAAAAAGCTCCCACAAACAGAGTAAACATACTCAAGATCATAAAAAACTGACTTTGATGACTAAAAACGGTTTGAAAAAGCTTAGAATCTAGCTGATGTAGGCTTCTTTGGGGTTTCTTGACTGAGACAGAAAAGGTAAACATTTGCACAAGCCATATTTGAAATCAAATTAAACTAAGGTAGGAATAACTAGGACGCATTTCAATTACACTTATGTTGAGTTTGGTATGTAATGACCTTAAGGAAAACAAAATGAGCATATCTTAAACACTAATTAAGCTGAGAAAAACAACAAACAACGGCAGACTCAGTCACCTGCTCGACGGCGGTTTGCAAGAACTCTTTTTTTTACTTAAAACTTTTTTTTTTCTTTGCTTTGACCAGAAATTTCAAATTGATTTTAACAACACTTGAGAATACTTTTAACACAAAACTAACAGAATTAAAGTGATCCAAACTGCATAACCTTAAATTAACTGAAATTAAATACTGAAATTAAATTGCATGGAATTTAAAAATTACAAATAATGTAAATAATACTAACACTAAAGATGGAGCTAGAACATGAATTTCTAGACTAACTTTTACAAAAGGCTACTAACTCCTATTTATACTAAGACTATGGGGTCTTCCTCTTCTCTTTGTGCTTCTTCTGTGAGGGCAAACAAAACAAACACATCCTTGTGCTTTCTTCCCATTAATCTTGACCTTCTATTGATTAGGTACCAATTTGGACTTCATCCTAGCCATCCATGGGGCTTTTAACTTGGATTGCCATGGTGGCAAGGGGCATCTCGTGACTTATTCTTGGGGAGGGGAGTGAGTGGGTTGGGGATTTGGGATTGACTGGGTTTTAGGGTTGTGGTGTTTCTGGGTTAGAGAAAGCGAGTAAGGTGGGAGGAAAAAGAAAAGACTTGGGTCGTTTTTATTAATGGTGAAGGGAGGTTAAAGTGGCGGGGGTTCAAGGAAAGGGTTAAAAGGTGTAGGGAGTTCAATTGGTTTGGTATTACAATCACAAGGACCATATTTGCCATTCCACAAAAACCAAGTGGATCAGAATCGCACTTTTCCAAAATTTATCGAAGGACCAATTTTGATGGTTTAATTTTCCCAAGGACCAAAAATAATAATTTTCCAATTAAAATGTCCGGGTAATTTCATCAATCTTTGAAATTTCAGGGACTAAAGTTGCCATTTGCAAAATTGAATTTTATAAGGCTAATTTTGACAACTTGAAAATCCACGAGGGCCTTTTATGAAAAATTATCATGTTTTGAATAACTAAGGACTAGATTTTGACAATTATTGCATAAAACACAATCTAAATATTTTTTCGTCTTTTGAGACTTTTCAAAGTTTTTGATTGTTTTTGCGTGTAGAAGGAATAAAATGATGAGTATTTAGACACTCATCAATCCCCACACTAAACTATTGCTAGTCCCTAGCAATCTTTTAAGAAAACTTAATGGATTTGAATCTCTTTACCAAAAGCCATTACTTCGGAGTAGCCAAATGTTTTAGTTCAAGTAAGAACTATGGTACACCGATAACCATATGATTTTGAGCAAATCACCGACTTTCAACGGTTTTGATTTGTCTTTACGAAGCCGCTTATACGGACTAGCCAACTCTTAGATAAAATATCTTTGGTGAGTCGATTACCAATTATGGTTTTCCAATCGCCTTTACCACAAGCCATAAACTTGCGGGCTAGCCAACTCTTCACTAATTAAAGATATGGTGAAGTGAACACCATACAATTTTGGGCAAATTGCAAGCCGTCAACGGATTTGAGATATCTTTACCAAGAGCCGTTTGCTCTGGATTAGCCAATCCTTTTGTTTATTAGACATGGCGGATGATAACCATAAAAAAATTTTGGCCAAAATGGGGAATTGGCGGTATAATTACATGATAAAATTCGTGAGAATTCCCCACACTAGAAATGAATATTGCCCTCAATATTCAAAGCAAGCGATTATGCCGAAACATAGAACGTAAAAGGAAATACTACGCCATTATTCGATTTTTTTTTTTTTTTTTTTTTTTGAAAACTTATATACAACAATGGGGCAACTCCCCACACTAGGGTGGTACACACGGTGAAACCCATGTTTAACTCATCGCTTTTGATTACCGAGTCGCTAGCTTGACTCGACCCCGAATTCATTGGTCCATGGGGAGCAAGTGGAATACAAAATCGCCATCGGACTTTCATTCAAATGGTTTAGATAAACATTGAATGTCCGAAAGTTCCACTCGATGAGATATAGCCGGCTCAAAAGAATGAGAAATGCCGGGGTCAAAGATGGTATCTTCACTCCCGTAGGAGTTAAGACATGGAGAAGAAATAGGAGGAGAGGGCAAAGTGTCAATTTCTTGACAACGGGTGGGATGGGTGGGCAAAAGATTGGATTGAGGAACATGGAGCGAATGTTCAGAAATCCTATCCACCACTGTAGCAATGAAAACATCCGTATCGGGCTTAGAAGAGGTTCCATCATCCGGCGGCTTAGCAGGCGGACGAGTGGATAATGGACCTAAGCCATAATCGTCACTCTGAAAACCCGAAGGTATCGAGTCATCCGAAGAAAGAAAGTCGACCTCCTCCATAAGAGTGTCACCCGGCGAATTATCAGAAGACCAATTGTAAATAAGATTTTCCAATTCAGTAAGGTCGGCTTCAAAGTCGAAGTGAGCATCATCATCTCCCGGTGGAGAATGATCAACGAGAGCGAGTTCATCGACAAACTCCTCGAGAAGGTTTGACGTCGAAGTGGGATTGCCACTATTCTTATCTTCGGGTAAAGATGGAGATGTAACGAGGTTCTCCATGTAAAGGTCACTATCCTCATTCTGAATGTCAAAGATGGGGTTATCCGAAACTAGAGTGAATTCAGAATCGAAGTCAAACAGAGGATTAGTGAACGCCATAGCAAAAGGTTTCTCGGACACAACGAGAATATCTTCATCATCCGTTTCAAAATCAGTGTCCATATCAAGATCATCGGGATCAACATCTCTCACTTCTTCCAAGCTGACGAGCTCAGAAGGAATTTCCTCCACATACTCGATGTCTCCACATGATAAAGAGTCATCAAACGACGTATAATCATTTTCAGACTCGGAAATCACCTCAACAGAAACTTTTGGGGTGGGAGAAGAATCATCATCAAGAGGCTCATCATACATAACCTCGGACTCACTTGGGGTTGGGACAAGGTTCTCAGCACAAGACGGTTCCGTTTCTAGAATAGTGTCAAGATGCTCGTCCCCCATTAAAAGGTTATCCGAAGGTTCTATGGTAGGTAGGCAATATGAGGGCGGAGAGTGGACATGTGCGGTACTTTGTGGGCTTGAGATATGCACCTTGTCCTTTGTCATCTCCCAATCCTCCTCATCCTCGTCATCGAGACGGCAAGCCTCGTTGAATAGGATCGTTGTTGAGCGACTCGCATTAGCTAGTAATCTTTCATTGCGAGCTGCTTGTTCCTCGGTAAGAAGTTCTTCATACGTTTTCGGATGAGACTCTTCTTGGGCATGTTTATTAACCAATCCTTTTAAATCCTCTAATACATCTAGAAGACTTGGGATAAGTTCTTGAGGATTTGGTGGAGAGAAAGTTTGAAACGACGATTGATCATTGAAATCATAGTACGGTTGTGGTTCATATGAATTTTGTGGAGGGTAGTTGAAATTGTTTTGAGGATAATTGAAAGAATTTGGATTAGAATCATACGCGAATGAATTCTCGGCGCAAATCGAACAACATCCATCAATAAGATAGTTTCCACACCACTCGCACATACATTTGTAACAACGGAAACCTTTTAGTAACACGTCTCCACAACCGTAGCAATACTCTTGATCGAACGAAGATATCTCGGGTACGGGAGTAGGAATCGAGGGCTCAAAAACATCACAAATGTTAGGTAAAACGATATTTCCAAGTTGAAATTTGTGAAATTCATTTAAGCAATTTTGAACAATGTTCATGAAATCGTCGAAAAAGGTTTTGAAGATTAGGAGGTGGGACAAGTGGTGTGCTCGTGAGCTAGCAATTTCCACCACTTCGCTTTGGTCTCCGGTTCTTTCTCTTTTCTTAACCTTAATCAGAATCGCGAAAGATTTGGATCAAATCTAGACGGTTTAGGCTCGAAACAATAGAACAAATCTCGGGTTGTGGCGGGTGGTCGAAAAACTTGGAGAATCATCGAGAGAGTTTTTATCGGATAATTCGCACCAATAGCAATATTTGCTTGCACCAGCCCTACCACATCGCTTACATACACATTCATGATTGAGACAATAAACTTGATCCTCTTCCATACGTCCTTTGCAATGAAAACAACGACGATAATCGAACGTCGCCATGAGAATTAAACATGTAGAGGGTTAAAGAAATAGAATCAAGTGGTCGAGAGGATAACGAAGAATAGAATCAAATGGTGAAAGAGGGTAAGAGAAATAGAATCAACGAATAAGAGGAATGAGAAGAATATTTTTGGTTTTTGTATTTTTATAAAAACAATAACTTCACGAGGAAGGTTCTTCAAGTCACTAATCGCAAAAACTTCACGATATTGTCGCAACACACTTCCCCGGCAGCGGCGCCAAAATTTGATTTGTTTAAGTGAGTGGTGAAAATAAACACAATATCAAAATATCGATTAACCGTAAAATCCGACAAATCAACCTTTTAGGAAAAGGGTTAACGTGCCAAATCTCACGGGTGTGATAAAGTGATACCGGAAAGTGATTTCCCGGTCGTGTCCCAACGAGGTGTGAAATTGACGGTGTCGTTGAGTTTCGTGAATAGGACTTGAATTGGTTTAACAAATTTTGGGTTTTGATTACGTATTCTACAAAATAAAGAAATGAAATGAAAATAAAGCATGTAAAACAAAGTAAACACTAAATAGACTACTACTAAGCCTAAGAAACAATAAAGCAAAGCTAAATTACATCCTAAGGTGCTAAAATGCAAAACGCTAAAACCCAAGAACCACCCGAGCCAAAACGTAAAACTTTGCAATTTAAGGGCTACGGTGTGATATCAATTTTCCTACATTCTACATGATAAAAAATGATTTTTGGAAAAAGCCGAGTATTTTTTCGACTTTTATTTTATTTTCGATGATTAAATTAAGATAAAAACTAAATTAAATTATAGAAAATACTAAATGAATTTATAAAAATATGAGAAAAATCCTAAAAATACCTTAAATTCTACCGAACCTATGAAAAATATAAAAAGTGAGGTTCTTTGTGGAAAATAAGCAACAAATAAGCTAAACTTAATTTACTAAGGAAGCGCCCATTACCCTTATATATTAAACTTTGCAAAACATTTACAAGAAAGACCAGGCATTGGTTATAGGGTTGTGTTTGTGGGGCTTTGGAAGCGTGAGGGCTGACACTGGTTCGAATCCAGTGCGGACCTTTTGACTCTTTTATTTATTTATTTATTTTGATTTTGGCTTTTGAATGTGTAACAACAAAATCAACTAGCCTACTGAACACTGATCTTTACACGAGAACTCCCAATCAATAACTGATTCAAGGACCCAGTTTCAAATCTCTAACAACTAATAACTTAAAAACTAGACTACCAATAACAGTAGGACTTCGAGCACTCTAAAAGCTAGCAAAAAGCTCAAATTAAAATTTCTAAGTATCACTAACTAAGACTTCCAATCACATGCTAAGTTAGCAAAGCTAATTGTAAGCGTGTTTTAAAAAATAAACTAATCAAACTCCCAAGTTGCAACTACTAGGATCAAATGAGCACTTAACCAAACGCCCTCTGAAACTTGAAACCACAGTAAGCAACTAACTAAACACCTTAATGACAGATTATAGGCAAGTAATAAGCACTAGGATGAACTGTTTTAGGTATGGAACAGTAAGCTAAAGCACATAATAGGGAATAAAGTACAAGAGATAAGCTCAAAAGGGGAACAATAATCAGTTTTGGGAATCCTAAGCTAATATGGGAGTATAAGCCTACAAATGACCAAATAAGCACTAACATCCTACAATGAGCACTAATCAATGATTCATTTTACTAAACCTAACCTAATTACATTATTAAGCAACAAAGGAACCTGAATAAGCTAATGGGTTTCACTGATAAGCACTGAGATGACAACTACTGTACACGTCTCCAAACAGTTCCAAGGGTGCACTTTCTAGCTTATTTTGAGTGAGTCATGAACGAAGGAGCACTGAGCTCGGGGTCCTTGAAGGTAAGTGAAATTTGCCTGAAAAGGCTTGTGGGAGAGTTGTTGGTATCTGTTGAAGTTCAGTGTGTTGTTGTTGGACCGATCTGCACAAAATGGAGCTTATTTTTAAGCTATGAATCAAGTTGCAAGTTAAGAAAAGCTCCCACAAACAGAGTAAACATACTCAAGATCATAAAAACCGACTTTGATGACTAAAACGGTTTGAAAAGCTTAGAATCTAGCCGATGTAGGCTTTTGGGGTTTCTTGATCGAGATGCGAAAAGGTAAACATTTGCACAAGCCATATTTGAAATCAAATTAAACTAAGGTAGGAATAACTAGGACGCATTTCAATTACACTTATGTTGAGTTTGGTATGTAATGACCTTAAGGAAAACAAAATGAGCATATCTTAAACACTAATTAAGCTGAGAAAAACAACAAACAACAGCAGCTCAGGTCACTGTTCTGAGCAGGTTTGCAAGAACTCTTTTTTTTACTTAAAACTTTTTTTTTCTTTGCTTTGACCAGAAATTTCAAATTGATTTTAACAACACTTGAGAATACTTTTAACACAAAACTAACAGAATTAAAGTGATCCAAACCGCATAACCTTAAATTAATCGAAATTAAATCTGAAATTAAATTGCATGGAATTTAAAATTACAAATAATGTAAATAATAATAACACTAAAGATGGAGCTAGAACATGAATTTCTAGACTAACTTTTACAAAAGGCTACTAACTCCTATTTATACTAAGACTATGGGGTCTTCCTCTTCTCTTTGTGCTTCTTCTGTGAAGGCAAACAAAACAAACACATCCTTGTGCTTTCTTCCCATTAATCTTGACATTCTATTGATTAGGTACCAATTTGGACTTCATCCTAGCCATCCATGGGGCTTTTAACTTGGATTGCCATGGTGGCAAGGGGCATCTCGTGACTTATTCTTGGGGAGGGGAGTGAGTGGGTTGGGGATTTGGGATTGACTAGGTTTTAGGGTTGTGGTGTTTCTGGGTTAGAGAGAAAGCAGAAGAAGGTGGGAGGGAAAAAGAAAAGACTTGGGTCGTTTTTATTAATGGTGAAGGGAGGTCAAAGTGGCAGGGGGTTCAAGGGAAAGGGGTTAAAAAGGTGTAGGGGAGTTCAATTGGTTTGGTATTACAATCACAAGGACCATATTTGCCATTCCACAAAACCAAGGGATCAGAATCGCACTTTTCCAAAATTTATCGAAGGACCAATTTTGACAAGTTTAATTTTCCAAGGACCAAAAATAATAATTTTCCAATTAAAAATGTCCAGGGTAATTTCGTCAATCTTTGAAATTTCAGGACTAAAGTTGCCATTTTGCAAAATTGAATTTTATAAGGCTAATTTTGACAACTTGAAAATCCACGAGGGCCTTTTATGAAAAATTATCATGTTTTGAATAACTAAGGACTAGATTTTGACAATTATTGCATAAAACATGCCTAAATATTTTTTACGTCTTTTGAGACTTTTCAAAGTGTTTTTATTTGTTTTTGCAAGGTAGAAGGAATAAAATGATGAGTATTTAGACACTCATCAATTATCCTCTAAAGAACTCATAGTGGTGACTACGGCGTAACCTAAGGAATACTTACGCAGAGTTATAGCTCCACCGTAATTTTGATGAGAGGTACAGTAACTTAAATACCCTCCAAGCAAGTCTCGTGAGAGTCGGTTACGTCGTAATGCAAGTTAGGAGGTTACGGCGAGTTGACAGAGGCACGAAATTCTCCATGACCTTGATGGTTACGCATAAATTAAGTTGAAAGTTCTGTCAGAATCGCTGCGGTGACTTGGTCTTTGTAATGAAATCCCACCTATGGCGTAATTGAGAATATTAGTTACGCCGTAGCTTCTTCAATGATAGCATACTAAGGTAAAACCGATAAGAAAATCTCCAAATCCGCATCTCTAAGCTTCAATGCTCATAAATCACCTGGAAACGAAATATAAAGGGATAAGAGTATATATCCATATAAATGACATAAAATATGAGCATAAATGGGAGAAATTGACACTTATAAGTCAGGATTATTTGATGTTATCAAATATCCCCACACTTGAACTCTACTTGCCCTCAAGTAGACCTTATTATAATAATTTCTAAAAAGATATCCCCCAAATTACCTGGAAGATATAAGTTTAAAAATCCCTTATGCTAGAATAAATCAAAGCCGAACACCTCACGAAATGGGAACAAACACTCATATTCTCTCTTCTAATCTAAGTGTCAATTTCGAGGTGATCACTCAAAGCACAGTCATAGCATGTATTCTATCATAAGCTTGGCGGTTACACAAATCTCCACCACTAGAGTTAAGGACTACCAATCTTTGAAGGCAATATGGGTGAACACAATATGAGGTTAAGGGTGAAATGTCATTACTAACGTGTCACGGCAAAGCTGAAAAATCAATGATACATGACCAAATCTATGGCCAAGACACCAAAGATTGCTCGCTTCATCACCTAGACACGCTTCATGACTAAAGGGTAAGATGAGACATGGGAAATAATTGGTGTAAAATGAAAAATAACAAACAAATAGTCTTAACCTACAACCAAGTTGGCACCGCCCACCGTCCATCCAAAGTTCAAGCTTCAAGATGAAGAAACCGGATCATGATGTATCAAGTAAATGTGCCATTAGCGGACATCGTGATGGGCACATTACCTATTCTTCAAACTGTTGGTGTAATAACATTACCAACTCAAATCTTCAAATGTGACCGAGGTGGCCTCCTCGATGCTAATATCAATAAGCTCATAACATAGTGCTTATACAATGCACTTTTTAATACATAAACTAATAAACAATAATTTTTTTTTCTTTTTTTGAATCATAACTATTACAAATAAAAAGATAAACATCCCCTCACTTGAGATGAACATAAATGGAGAATACGGGGGGTCTTTAATGATCTTCAAATGTAAGTCTTTGACGAAAGCGTGATTCCCGAACCTCTCTACTCAAACCTCGAACTTGGGCAAACAGTGACTTCCCGACCATAAATTAAGACTACACGGTAGGCTAAGGTGAATGGGTATAACGACACAAAGATAATAAGGTATAAAATGAAAGAATGGCTCGAAGGGTGTACCTAGGGGTATCTTGCACTAAAGGTGAGTGCAATGAAGGGTTTAACATGGGGTCGAATAATCGAGGTGACTAATCGATAAACACACATATATAGGCTATTTGGGTGATAATCATAAAATATTGCCTTCTCGAATTGATTATTCCATATATATCAAGCTAACTCGACACACCTCGTTTATGGTCTCGAAATGATGCAAAGGCCAAGTTCTAAAGTTTACAAGCTACCGGCACACTCATAACTTGGTGGATTTGGGTAAATAAGTGGAAACGGATAAGGCTAAGTCTCACCATAGAATATCAAAGATTATAATGTGCTCGGCTAAGGTCTAATCTAGTTCGGTTAAGAAAAACATGTCAAAATTTTGAAAATGACATAATTTTTCAAAATAAACTAGAAAAACGAGGGCAAATAAAGTTCAAGTAATAATTCTACTCCCGTCCTCCCACTTGAGATGTACAAAGTTACTTTTGTACTAAACATTAAATAAAGGTGAAGAGAAAGTAGAATTGGAGCGAGAACTTCCTTGAAATTTGCTCCTAAAAAGATAAAAGGCCCATGTAAAAAATCGTGCCTTCGTTAAGTATCCATGAGCAAACTTCAATCCCTGAAATCACAACTTACCAACAATCATAATTCTAAAAATAAAACGAAAAAAAACAAATAAAACCTAACTCACTTTCGCAGGAATCACGGTTGCATTTAGCATATGCAACAAGTTTTAAACCACTTGGTGTCCCAAGTGGATGAGTGTAGTCTCGTGAGGGCTTACAGTGAACATACCCACAAAGTTCAATTAGAACTAATACAAGGTTATTGTGCTAATATTAAAAATGAACTGCAGAATGAATTACAGCGTAACCACAAGAACTAGTTACGCCGTAATTGGTTTGAACCTGAAAATCGTCTACAGAAGACTGTTACGGCGTAATAAGGGATGGAAGTTACGCCGTAACTGGTTGAAACCTGGAATGAACTGCTACTGTATGATGGTTACGACGTAACCATTGAAAAAGTTACGCCGTAACTTGCTAACGGGACATCCAGTTTCCAATTAAACGCGATTCATTCAACTCCAATTTCTGAAAAAATGTTAAAAGCACAAAACCCAACAATAAAAATGAAAATAAACAGAAAAATGAAGAGGATAATTCGGGTTGTCTCCCGAAAGAGCACTTTTCTTTATTAACGAGTATTTAAGTTTGACTTAAAGCCATTGGACTCATAAGTGATTGTTGGTCATTTCGTGGATGAGCATTCTCCACGTTGAATCCACTCGATGAGTATTTCGTCCTTCTTATATTCTTCCCAAGTTTTAGGCACCCCATGTAAAAGTTCTTTATCTTTTGGTGCGGTGTTTAAACCTGTTGACTTTATCTTCCTCGCTTATAACAAGAAGCGGTCAAGTGACTTAATTGCCTCTTGGTCTACTTTTTGAAATTTGGAACGGTTCTTGGCATTTTAAAATAGTTTTGTCATTGCCAATATTTAACCAAACTACCTCTCTTCAAAGATCCCCATCTAATCCGGATGTATTCTTAAAAGGCTTTCCCAAAATTACACCGGGGAGTCCATTCTCCACAAATTCACTAATGTCATCTAACACCACGAAGTCGACCAAGAAGGTATGCATCCCGACGAATACATGAACATTAGTTGCAATCCCGAGGAAATTATTCCCCTTATACTCCAACTCTTTCATCATAACTTGGTTGTAACATTCTTTTGACATGACATTCACTGGAGAATTCATGTCAACAAAATGATGGAAATCGATGAACCTTATTTTGCACGAGATTTGAAGATTATAGGAATTTCGATGATGAATCCGAGTTCCCGTCTCAATGAACATTGGTTGATCCGGTGGTGAAAAAGTTTTTTCATGATTGTTGTGCTAAGGGACCATGTCAATGTCGCTTGAAAAATCATTGGGACTAATTCCCAATCTCTCCTCATTTTCTTCATAGTCAACGAAAACATCAAAATATTTTCCTGAAGAAAAATCTTTATGTTTTGAAGGAGTTTTAGGAGCTTCATTCAAAATATATTCCAAGACATCCCCCAAATCACCGTTATGATTGACCACACAAACCCTCCTTGGGATAGAAATAAGTTCATTTGCCCTGAAAGTAATAACTTCTCCGTTAGCTTCCAATGTCATTTTCCGAGTGAAAACATCAACCTTTGTGTGAGCAGTTGCGAGCATGGGCCTCCCTAAAATAATTGGGATCCGGTTGTCTTCAAAGAATATCTAAGATAACAAAATCCACCGGAAAAGAAACTTGTTAATTTTCACTAAGACGTTTAAACTCCCAACACCCATACGCAAAAACATCGAATGGGGCATGATACTAATATTGGCTCCCAAATCAGCCAAAGCATTGCAGACGTTGAGATTTCCTATTAGGCAAGGGAGAATAAAACATCCCGGGTCTTTTTCCTTATGTGACAATTTATTTCTTAAAATTGCCGAACACCGAGCATTCAGTTTAACCGACGCTAAAATGTATTTTAACAAACTTGTAAACATTGATGATTTATAACTTGTCAGAACATGATGCACGTTTTTCATCAGTATATATGTTCATCTATCTTTCGGGAAAGCCAGATCTTGTGGCTAAACAGATAATCATTCCCATCACTTGCAAAGAGATGCAAGTACTCGTCGAGGAGGCTTTAGCACTGGCTGTCGAGCATGAAGGACCATCAAATTATTAACGAGCATAACATCACCTTTCTTCCATGGTATTACAACACATTCTTCTTCCAATATCTCTAAGCAATCTTTCTTAGCTTGTTCAGGCACAAGATCACCATTTCCAAGCTCAACATACGCATCTTGATCATGAATATCATTAGTCATTGGACCTATCTTACCAGTCGAAAGATTATTGAACCAAACTTTACGTTGACTTTCTTTGTCAAATATTCTGATGGCCGGCATTGGACCTGTTATAAGCTTTACAGCATTCCCCATCCATTCCAGCTTCGTTCCTAACTCCGCCACCCTGTGAAACAAACAACGTTCCAGTGAGCGATTAACATAGAGTCAGTTTATTTTCTTACCACGGTATAACTTATAAGTTTTAGCTCAATATAGTGAACCACAAGCATACATTTCCTTAAGAAGTTTCTTGTCATCGGTATTGTATGCTGACTTCCAACCTCTGCCTGTGTAGGACGATGGATGGTCCTCGTCATTCATCATTTTTATATGTCATTCCATATTTCTCGAGCTGTGCAACGAACTCTGGGTGCTTTTCTTTCATCTTTTCATATACGATATGACTCAAAACTAATGGCGTTTGTCCCCCGCTTCCTGGTGCTTCTTCACAAAAGAAAAATAACTTGCTGGGGAAGTTTGGAACCTGCTTGACCAATTGCATAGTTTTAGTGAAACCTTTTTCAGTAAAGAGATTCCTTTAGTAAATCACGAAACTAAAGTGGAACCCCTTTCTTTCCTTAGACTAAACAAACCCATTTTTGTGAAAATTTTTTTATTTAAATAATTCGTCCAAAGTATGAGCCCGATTCATTGGGACCAACGTATTCAAAACTGTGTCTCAACCTTTGGTATACTAAATGGTAGAGGTTTACAATAGGCCTCAAGCCCGAGATATCCCAGACCTATGCTTTATATGGCCGAAAATTCCTAACAGGGTGCATATTATTCATCAAATCCCAGGCCAAAATGCCGGACTAGTTAAGCTCGAAAGTTAATTCTCCTTTAGAAACAAATTAGTTATCAATTAGTATATTTTTTTTTTAAATTGCTTATACATCTTTCTTTGTGTAAATAGAGTTTCATAAGCCTGAAAGCCGGGTTAAGACTGGTTCGGACAGTTCGAACCCAGATAGGCCAAGTATTTTGGCCATGTTCATTGCTTAATCCAGGCTTCGTGCACCTCTATGGCTCTAACTATACATACAGTTAAGTTCCTTTAATCATATTCTCATCAGTTTTTTGGATTTATGGTTTACCTCTAGAAAAGAGTCAGATACATGCATAGATCATAGATATGTCAAATATGTATAGAATCAAAGATCTTACATAAGCCATCTCATGATGGAACGGAATTGCATTCTCGGGAGGAGCTTCATTAGCAGTGTAAACCCGTCCCACAACTTTAGTTCGAGGAGCCCGACCACCCACATATGGCGCCTCAGGGAACCCGAACGCTTCAATGAAGTCATTAAACTCTGAAGGAGATGCAACAGGAAAGCCTCTGAAGAGAATAACACCTCTCTCATTTAGAAGTGACTCTAGCCATGGCTTTTGAGCTTTTATAGCCTCAGTAAAACTACGAGTGTTGGTGGTTGGCGACAACACTACCGGGAAGACAATACCATCATCATAAAATTTTTGTTCAGGTAAATTCACTTCTTGGAAGAATTTTCCTGTGTCCATTTATTTTGTGTTCTTAAGTAGAAAGATCAAAGATGGCTTTGTTTATGATATGATGTTGACTCTGGACATATGCTAAGAAGCATATATATCTTTTTAGATTCCTTTTTTCATAAACTTGTGAAATTGTTTTTGTTGTGTCTCTAATCAATTTTGTCATGTACGAATTTGCCATACTGTAATTACATGTGGATACTGCAATACTTACATTAACTATGTAAAACTTTTTATAGATTTACAAAAAAAGAGTAATAATACTAATATTTTGCATCCTTTGATACTACATGTGAAATTGTTTTGTCCGTCATCATATAATATATTTATGGGCATTAACAATTCACTTCATGTATACAAAAAGTTATACAAGACAAACGCGAGTACGTGTCATTGATATTAAACAAAACTCCTTAATCCAACATGATTAGCCTTTTTGTAGTCATGAGTCAAGATCACACCCATGTATTTATGTCCCTAAATTATAGTTCAGCTTTGAGTTTTGGTTTTCGATTCACCTACAAAGTGAGACAATAAAAACTTCCAAACACACATAAGTTCCAACATTCACCTACACAGTAATGCTACTGATGTATGCAAAAGTATAACTTGATTAACATCAACTAAGGACTCAATCAGCTTCAGAAGGAAAAACAAAAAAAACAACTAAGGACTCAATTTGTATCGCTGCAAAAAAAATGTAGAGGTTAAGTCCTGATTCACATCACTTGCAAAGGGATGCAAAAACGCGTCAATGCAGCGACGTGCCCATTAGGCTGCTTTCGGTATATTCTTCACGAATCCAACACAAATCTGAGCCCAAAAATTTTCATCTCTCTCAGCTAAGAAATACATCAAGTCTAAAGTCTCTTCACTCATAATAGGCGTAGTTTTCCCACAGGTTTGCAAATACATTGACGACTTAGGTTTCCCATGTTTTGAACACGTCATGTCTAAACACTCTTCACTCTCAATAGACGACGGCTTAGGTTTCTGAAAATCTGGCAAATCTAGAGTAATTTTTAACTTGTAGTCAGTACTTTTGTCAACCCCAACATGTTTGTAGACCAAACTGACAAACTCGTAATAAGACATTTTACGCCTGGCCACAACCGTAAAACTCGAGTTTAATCCGCCAAGACCGCCACGCTTGACTAGATCATTCACGTATTGGACATCAACACAGATACGGAAGCTCATAAAGAATGGTCGTTCTAAATCCATACTGACAATAATTGAGATTTATCTGCACATAATCACAAAATTTGTAGGGTTTATTATCGAGTTAACATGGTCATATAATTAACATCTATGTTTTATAGAGCAAAAAAACATATATAATCGAGACGTAGAATGTATAAATAAAGTTTATGCATGATGCATACCTTTGCTTGTTATGAACTTCAAATCTTTAATATTCGATTGATTTGCATTCACCACGATCAAGACGTAAGCAATAAAAACCTAGAAACCAATGTATTTATAGGCAATGTAGAATTCAATCTTTTTAAGTTAGTAACTTATACTTTCCTTAATTATTCCATATGATAGACAAAATCTTAGCCAAAAATAACACATGAATAAAAGTAAAGAAATTCAAACAAACAAATATTTTAAGGAATTGAGTTTCTTTACTTTTATTGATGTGTTATTTTTGGCCCCAACCGAACATTAATAAACAAGTTTGTTGGGCTTATTTTGTTATGTTTAATGTTTATGATGTTGGGTCTGTAATTAGTAAAAATAAACACAACTTTCTAGGCCAAAAAATCATTATTGGGCTAAACTGATCAATGCCTAATCATCACTTACAAAGTTACAATCTTTTTTCTAGGTGAATATAAACAGCATATGGTCAAACCGTTCATCACTTACAATCTTTTTTCATCAAATGTGATGCTTTGATTATAACAAACGTAGACATTCATATCATTTTTACTACCCGCTTGAACACTTTTCACAAGTTAGGAAAGATCAAGTTAAATGGTTAACATGTCGAGTTTGGGTTATGGTTCTCAGCGCAAGCTTTAGTAAAATTTGGTTTTTGTTTTTCTTTTGTTTTTTTTTGGATCCCGTCCCTTTTAAGTAACTTGTTAATTGGGGTGGAATGCCTTATTTTGTATCTTGGTTTCGTTTTTTAGTTCTTAATATATGTTGCCTTTCAAAAAAAAAATATATATATATATATACAGAAAAGTTGATATATAGATGAGAAGTAGCAAGTTGAGGCAGTGATTAATTAGTTAACATCGCAAACACAAACACG
Source organism: Chrysanthemum lavandulifolium (assembly GCA_022545495.1). Taxonomy (NCBI): domain Eukaryota; kingdom Viridiplantae; phylum Streptophyta; class Magnoliopsida; order Asterales; family Asteraceae; genus Chrysanthemum; species Chrysanthemum lavandulifolium. The sequence goes on from CM040244.1 coordinate 274,661,668, forward strand.
TCTTTAAATCAAATAAACATCGAGTTTAACTCCATCTCCTATTTGGAGCAATGAAAAGTTGAAAACATCCAAACACTTTAAACAAGAAAACTCAACATTACCAATCATTCTGACATATCAGCTGTTTAACATTAATCCGAAACTCAGAACTAAATTTATTTAACGACATAATAAACAAACATAGAAGTTGAAGAAGAGTCTTTTTTCATGTCACTTGCAAAGGTATGCAAATGCGCATCAAGGTGGCTGCCAAGGATTGTGTTCAGATGCTCACTGGGGGGGGGACTCCAATTTCTTCCATTTCAACATGAATCTGAGCCCAAAAATTCTCATCTCTCTCTGCAAGGAAATACATCACGTCTAAAGTTTCTCCGCTTATAACTGGGGACGATTTAGGTTCCCCACAATGTTCAAAATATAGAGTGATTTTCAACTTGAAGTCTTTTCTTTCAACCCCAAGATGTCGGTAAATCATACTAACAAATCCGGGATAATCCATTTTAAACCTAAGCACAACCGTAAAAGTTGAAGTGGATTTGTCATGCTTGACTAATCCATTCACGTATTCGATATCACCACCATGATAGAAACTCACTGCAAGTGGTCGTGCTAAAGCCATACTCGTTATAATCGAATTTTATCTGCAGTCAATCACAAATTTTGCGGTGTTTATAACGTATAAATAACATTATAACATAAGAGCTTTAAATCAAATAATATAGCAAAAAAAAACCCAAGGATTCTTCCACTAAACATACATAGGAACTGTTGTTCCCCAATTTGGTATTTAGGATCCTTGGGGTGTTTTAGGATTGCTTACTTTCTCGGCTTATGCGTATGCTTTTGGTTACAAGTAATCGCAATATTTTTTTTGAACGGCAATTTTTTCACACCTATACCACACATATCTCACAGATGTTTTCAGCGAGACTTGAACCTACAACCTCTAGGTTGGTGGGCAACCTCAACTCCTCAAGTAAGCGCAAAAATAATCCGCTTAAAAATAAGAACGTTTAGAAATAGCGTTTAAATTTGCCTATTTTGTGAAAAATAATACAATAAGACTAAAAACTTCAATCTGCTAATAAACAATCTGAAAGAACAACTACCTGGCCTTATTTAGCTCCCAAAATAAGTAGATCAACCACATTTACCCAAACACTCCAAACTAATACTGTAACAGCTAATTAAATTTACAGTAAGTAGACCAACAACTGAGCCAAAAAACAAGCAGATCAACAGTTATATATTGGTTACTAAATTATATCTTAGCTGCTGATTTTCTATGCTTAATGCAGATAAGCAGTTTGGATCCAAACTGCTTTTTAACAGTTATACCCTGTTATAAACCAAAACCACCTAAATATATAAAATTATAAATGCATACCTTGCTTGTTGTGGACCTGATATTTTCAATATTGGAGTTGCATTCACCAAAATCCAACAAATTACTTCATGTGAATCTCAGTATCTTATTTACTAAGAAAGGGGAAAAAGAAAAAGGAAAACCGCAGGCATTAAAAGTCAGTATAATTGGTTACTTTTAAAACTTTAGCTTTACTTTTGGCTTGTGTTGTTGGTAGCTCACTATATACAGTACATTTTACAAATGTTTTGAAAACCGTGTTTTTAATTGATCCGGTCGAGTCATCGGGTTACCGATTTGACCACCGGGTCGACCGAGTTTCAAAACATTGCTTTTTTACATCCACCATTTTCATTACAACACATTTATTATTAGTTTTAGTCCCGTATTTTCTGTAAGTTTATACTTTTGACTTATTAAAATTTACATTTTTGTTACGTACTTTCAATTTTATAGTTTTTTAAAATAAACAAAATTATGAAAATAAAAATAAAAAAACATAAAAAAACATGAGAGATATCACATGTAAAAAAGGGGTCCAAATAACCTAACCTTTTACTTTTATCGTTTCTCTTTATTGCAAATTTTGAGAAAGTTTTGAAAAGATAAATATCTTTTACGGGTTATATTATTGGTACCCCTGACTCATGAAAAATACAAATGTTTCATACTTTTTACTCTCTTGATCCTCTGTTTACAGTATAACACAGTTTTTTTTTAATCAGTTTATGTTCAGTACTTTTTGTTTATACTTTTGACTTGTTAAATTTTATATTTTTTATTCAGCACTTTTCATTTCATAGTTTTATGATATAAATAAAATTAAAAAAATAATAAAAAAAAACCAAAAACATTAGGAGTATTACTTGTAAAAGAGTGTATGTGTGTGTGTGTGTGTGTGTGTGTGTGTGGGGGGATAACTTATCCCTTTACCAGTTACTCGGTATTTTAATAGTCATTACTCTTATTCAAAACTGCTAGACGCATGCCCATGCAAAGCGACGGTGTTTGTGAAATTGTGCTTTTGGTTCGACCTTTTATGCAAAGCGTATATTTTTTAAAATTAATATAGTGTGCATTTTTGAAAAGTTGTCAAGTTTACAATTGATAAAAAAAAATGTCAAGTTTGAAATTTTGTCTAGTTTAAGGATTACTTAAGGTTAATTTAGGCAAATCACATTACTTTAAGTTTTAATATTTAAGATTTCAATAATGGCATTCACTCTTTATAAGTACTATAAATATAAATATATATTTATATAATTTAAAAATGAAAACTTAATTTGGGAATGAATTAATAAAAAAGAACTTCTAGACTCACATCATTTTCCCTAAAAGAAAATTCATGCATATATGTGACAAATGAGGTGTGCCAATTAATTGTAATATGTTTTTATCTTATTTTCACTCTCTTAAATGACACATGTGTGTGAGAAGTGAGAACTTTCTTTTATCAAAATTGTGGGAGCCAATCATTGTTTTGAAACTATATTTAAAAGAAACTACTATGTGTTTGTTACATAAATCGTACATTTTGCTATCCTCAAAATTTTGACGAAAACGAATAATGTTGACCTCTAAAATTATACTACTACAAATGTGAATTTGATATATTCAAAGAAAATATTGTGTGATGAAAAACAAGCATATGTTTGTTTATTTTTTAAGTTATGGTATATGACTTGTTAAAATTGTTTTTCAGAAGCAAACAATTAGAGCTAGAACTGATATAAAGAAAAGAAGAAAGAAGCATCATGTAATATTTAGTTTTTGGCATTAGCATTTCCATTGATTTATTTTTCATTATTACAATCTAAAGTATTTTATTTGACAATGGTTAAAAGACTAGTTGGTTGCAATAAAATGACAGATACTTCATTCAGGTGATTACTCCTCTAATCACTTGCAAAGGGAAGCTAGTATACGACGAGGCGGCTTTAGCAATGGTCTTCGACTATGAAGAACCATTAAGTTATTAACAAGCATAACATCGCCTTTCACTACAACATTCGTCGCTTTCAGTGGCGACGCTTGAGCTTTCACGGGACACGTCCCTAATTAAGAATCGTTTATGGGGACGTGTCCTCACCGAAAAGACCCCGCAATACCTTCAGGAATACTTTCTCCGCGATCGTTTGTCACTTTATCGGGACATGTGGGACCCCTGTCGATTGTCACGGTCAAATATGTCCGACGTGGCATCGCTTTCACGGGACCACCCTGGGAAACGATTTTAAACTTACTTATAGTAGCCTAATTACGTCATTAGTCCATGTTTTCCGGAGGCGAGTCCGGGAAACTATTTTAAACTTTAAGTAAAGTATCCTAATTACGCTATTAGCAGTGTTTTCCGGGGACATGTCCCCAAGAAAACTAGTGACCCAATATGCGAAAATTGCGCAAAATGGGTAATTTCAGATTTTTTCCAAAATTTTCCAGAAAAAATCTACAACCTGTTTGCTAACATAGTATCATATATACCCATCAATCATAACACAAATTCGCTAAACATAATATCATATATACCCATCAATCGCTAACATAGTTATCCTTTTCCAAAATCGCCAAAACGGTTCCTAAACCGTTAACGCATGATCATCTACAAAACTACCTATCCGCAAATGGTCCAAAACTATACGTATAATCCATTTACGGAATCCTAGCACATAATGCACATAAACGACATAATAATCCATGTTATTCGCATAAACATATCCAAATGTGTTAAAGTAACATAAATCGGCATCTCAAACCACACTACCCCATTACCGTCCCGGTGATTCTAGACTTCATGGATGGAGTAGCACGGATCCCGACCCACCTCTCCGGATAGTTTTAAGTTTTAAGTTTTTTTGTTTTTTTGTTTGTTTGTATAGTTTTAAGTTTTTTGTTTTGTGTTTGTGTATAGTTTTATTTGTGTAATGTATATATATATATATATATATATATATATATATATATATATATATATATATATATATATATATAGTGTTTTATTTGTAGAGTATATATAGTGTGTATTTATTTGTGTAGTGTTTTTATATGTAGAGTATATTTATTTTTGTAGTGTTTTTACGTTAAAACATTAGACATTAAAACATTAAACAAGTACAACAACAAATGTATTCAATATTACAACGAAATCTACTCCACATTAAGATTATTAATGTCATCTATAAGCTCATAGAGTATTCCACTCGACTGACATGCGTGATCAACTGTATTTCTTGCCAATTCCAGTGATGCCTCAAGCCCTCCAACGTCTTTATTCTTGCCGTCAACAAATTGTTTTGAGCCAATAGCATGTTCATCGTTTTATCTTTAATTTCGCAGTTTGAGCACGGCGTTGAAGAAGAGGCTTCACCAAAGTACTTTTGTTGAAATATTTCCTTCCACATGAAGTATCGACACCCATAGTCTTTAGTCTCTGGCTGTTACATGATTAAACAATTATAAGAAATGTATTCTAAACAAGCAAGTTATTGATATATTTACGCAAATAAGCAAACGTTTAATTATTTTCCTTTGACAAAGGACATGCATAATACTGCACCACAAGTTTTAATTGGGATGTTCTTTCAATTATAAATCCATCGCCGACAATGACACAAGAAAGGGTTTTCTTGTTGCATCCGCCAAAAGAATTTGTATAATTATTCACAACATAAATCAGTAATATCATGGTTCACAAAATTAGAAGTTTCGAATACATAAATAACCAATCTTGTTATAGATTAATAGTTGATACATGGTTTACAAAATTACAATATAACTAGAAACTAAGTTCAATCACGCCTGAGGCGTAGTCGCTCCAATGATGCTGCCATATGTCCCACACGAGACTCTAACTCCGAAATGCGTCTCCTCAATCCGTCAATCTCTCGCTCGTACTCGTCAACGCGAGACGGATGTAACAAAAGATGAGGAAGAACCGGAGGACGGTGTATAAAATTGTCCTCATCTGCACTGGAGATATAGCCGAGAGGAGGCACATCGATTGTGAAGAAGGCACATACTCGGACTCTCAACACGAGCGGTGTGTTGTTGACACAATGAATGTCCTCAACCGAATGTCATCCGATTCTGTAACAAAAGATGAGGAAGAACCTGAGCAGGAGCACAAATCAGAACAAAAGATGACCAATGCTTACTATAAATCAATAATCGCCTATACATGTTTTGTCATTTACAATATAAATCAGTAATCGTCTATACATGTTTTGTTATTTACAATATAAATCAGGAATCGTCTATACATGTTTTGTCATTTACAATATAAATCAATAATTGTTTTCTATGTCGCTCTAAACATCCTCTGTCGTTGAGTAAACATATGTGCCCATCCCGCAGCTGAGTCATTTCTGTACCATCTCCATAGCGGGTGATTATACGGGAGTGGTGAGTTTTCATCAAGAACCGCAAGAAGAAAGTGAGCACCCTGGTCTTCCCCCACACGAAGCAAAACAACGGGGGTCAATGTTTGTGTTGTATTTGGACCATCTCTCAGCGGAAGACACACAATAGATTTTCTATTGGCTGTACATACAATAGGACGGTTAAGAGCTGTAGCAATAGCCACGCCCGTCTCTGGCATAGTCATCCAGTAACCGTAGGGTGCTGGACCGTCAAACCAATTCATCGAGTTACGAACATTTGGAAAATAATCCCCCCACATTCACCTGTAAACTTCCTCGTGAGTGTCTACCTCTTCCCTGGAAATAGATCGTGATGTTACTATGGTTTTGATGTTGCAATTGTGGTGGTATCTGTTTTGTGGTGGTATCTGTGTGGTGGTATCTGTTTGTGATTGTATCTGTTTCGTTCAAGTTTTTAGATCTAAAAATTTTTAGATCTTGAATCTTTTTAAGATCTTGAAAAAAATTAGATGTTTGTTTAAAAGAATATGAGGTTTGTTTTCTTTGATTATCTAAAAACATATTTTAGATCGAAAAACTTGATGTTGAAAAAAAATTGTGGTAGTATCTGTTGTGGTGGTATCTGTTTCGTTCAACTTTTTAGATCTAAAATTTTTTTAGATCTTGAATCTTTTTAAGAACTTGAAAAAAATTAGAGGTTTGTTTAAAAGAATCTGAGATTGGTTTTCTTTGATTATCTAAAAACATATTTTAGATCTAAAAACTTGATGTTGAAAAAAATATGTGGTAGTATCTGTTGTGGTGGTATCTGTTGTGGTGGTATCCGGTTGTGGTGGTATCTGTTTCGTTCAACTTTTTAGATCTAAAATTTTTTTAGATCTTGAATCCTTTTAAAATCTTGAAAAAAATTAGAGGTTGGTTTAAAAAAATTTGAGGTTGGTTTTGTTTGATTATCTAAAAACATTTTAGATCTAAAAATTTGTGGTGGTATCTGTTTGTGGTGGTATCTGTTGTGGTGGTATATGTTTTGGTGGTATCCGGTTGTGGTGGTATCTGTTTCGTTCAAGTTTTTAGATCTAAAATTTTTTTTAGATCTAAAATTTTAGATCTAAAACGCGTACAAACCACAAGAATGGAACGCGTACAAACCACAACAATGGAACACGTATACTACTCTTTTATAAATAAAAGGTAACTCTTTTATTTATAAAAGAGTATTATAAATAAAGTTAATAATATTTGGTGGTATCTGTTTGGTGGTATCTATTGTGATGGTATCTGTTTCGTTCAAGTTTTTGTGGTATAAAACTTTTATTCATTGTTATCTGTTTGGTTATGTTTTGCAGGTTTGGGGTGCCTGAATAGCATGATCCTTGCAACTTTCATTACCATTACTGGATGGTAAAGTGATCATTTTTAGCTCACTTTGCAACTTTAATGAAAAACTTGATTGTTTTGGCATTTTAGCTCACTTTGCAACTTTAATGAAAAAAACTTTCATTACTGAATGGTAAAGTGATCATTTTAGCTCACTTTGCAACTTTAATGAAAATAACTTGAGCTAAAAAAAGGCAATGATGATTTTTTTTAAAAAAACTTAAGAGTTTTGGCATGGCAATACTGAATTTGCAGCCAACATGAGCTAAAAAGCTTTTAATCTGAGCCTATTTGAAAAGTTTACCTCTTGTGTTACAAATGGTGATCCAGACATGGTTGTTTGTTGGTGCTGTTGTTGCATTTTGTTGTTGCTTTGTTGTTGGTGTTGTTGTGTTGTAGCCTTCTCTTGGTGCTGATGGTGTTGTGGTGTTGTTGCTTTATGTGGTGTTGGTGTTGATGGTGCTGATGGTGTAGTTTGTGTTGTAGTTTTCTTTGTTGGTGTTGTGGTGATGTTGCTTTCATGTGGCATTATAAGCTTGTGAATGCATGCTATGCTGGTACCCCTATGAGAATCTTTGTTACTTTCTTGTGAATGCCTGCTATACTGTTTGCAGTTTGAGAATCTTTGTTACTTTCATGTTGAAAACGTGTAACTTGTGAGGCTTGTGAGGCTTCTGTCCTTGTGCAGTTTGAGACTAGTGAGACTTGTGCAGTTTTGGACTTTGAGAGCCTTTTGCAGTTCCTGCGAACTAGTGACATTGTGCATGGGAAGGAAATATTGGGGTGCAAGATTAGATTGTCCAGTTGCAGTTCCTGTGAAATTGTGACTATGTGTAGTTGTGACTTAAAATTTTCCAAGGCGATGATGATTTTTGAGCAAATTTTTCGAGGCGATGATGATTTTTGAGCCTAAAAATTTTCCGGCGATGAGGAAACCGAATGACGAAAGTGAGATAAAATCTCATTTTGAAACCTTCGAACCGAGACTCAAAATTTCCACTACGTTTTTAAGCTTTAAACCGATTCAAAAAAAAAAAAAAAAAAAAAAAACTTGTAAAAAGTTACATCGGTTCGGATATAGTCTTTACTTGTAAAAAGAAAAAAAAAAAAAAAAAAAAAAAAAAAAAAAAAAAGGCTGAAACTTGTAAACAAAAAAAAAAACTTGTAAAAAACAAATGGTGAAAGTGACAAGACGGAAACTAATGTACTAAATGATTGGCGGGAGAGAAACGCAACACCCTAATATTTTTAGGTGCGTTTACGTAGAGACCCTTTAGGGCAAGCAACACACACCAGATGACACGGTATGGATCGAAACCGCACGGCATACCATTGCCTCCTATGCGGCATCGTGCGGCACAGCATGGTAGGCGGTATAAATTGCCGCAACGGCATGGAAAGAAAGAAAGAGGAGCGTGTATGGGTTTTCAAATTTGGACCGTTGCATGATTAATATAAGGTGAAATAGTGTGTGTTTTTGTTGTGGAAAAATGGACACCATTTTTTGAAAGTGAAAGAAGCAGAAATGGAGTTGAAGAAGAAACACTTTGGGATGAAAGAAGAAGACGTGGCTTTATGTACAAATCAAGATAATTCATGGTGTTCATCTACACTACGTGGCTATACTTTAACTAGCGATTAAACTTAAATAAATGCAAGTTGCTAATCCAGTAGACTTATTTTTCTATATAGTGAAATTGTTTTTATTAAATTATTTAATATAATTATGAATTAAAAAAAATAAAAAAAAAAATAAGTGAGGTATGAAATGATCATTGCCACTAAAAAACTATGGTGAGGTATAGATTAGGTGGAATGAAATTATTGGTGGGTTGTGAGGTATGGTCCTAAACCATTGTCACCCCCCTTAATTGGCACACCTCATTTGTCACATATATGCATGAATTTTCTTATTTTCACTTTCTTAAATGACACATGTGCGTGAGAAGTGAGAACTTTCTTTTATCAAAATTGTGGGAGCCAATCATTGTTTTGAAACTATATTTAAAAGAAACTACTATGTGTTTGTTACATAAATCGTACATTTTGCTATCCTCAAAATTATATATTAATATATATACTAAAGATCGGGGAGGGGTGGGGGAGCACAAGCACGCATTTAATGCCAAGCTTTCCAATTTGGCAAAAATTTTTGAGGCTCAGTCGACGCTACAAAGAATCCAAACATTAAATGCAAAGTTTCATAACTTGGCAAAAACAGTCCTTGAGATTTAAGTATCGTTACAAAGTAAGTCCTTTGAAGCCAATCCCGCTGCATCGCGCGGGTTCCAACACTCGTATATACTAAAACACATTCCGCTTCACTGTAGCTACAGTGCACACACAACTTTCAGCTTTGGCACTTTTAGCCCCTGAGGTTATTGCTTAATTGCAAAGTTAGTCCTTAACGTCCGTTAACTAACATTTGAGGATTAAATTTGAAACGCAACAATAACTTGAGGGGCTATTTCTGTGCAAATATTAAGCAAAAACAGCCCTTGAGGTTACCCTTTTTTTTCACCGTTAGTCCCTAAGGACTAACGTTGCAACAGCCCGTTAGTTTCAGGGACTAAAAATGAAAATTCCACTGCTACAGTGCAAAACAGTGTTTGCTACAGTGCACGCATAGTTTGGAATAGTGCGCGTACTGTTCATTCGCTATTTACACTTTCAGCCCCTCAAATTAGCTGTGAAACGCACCGTTAGTCCCCCGTTATCAATCTTTTGCAAATTTAGTCCCAAAAAAAAAAAAAAAAAAAAAAAAAAAAACTTTAGCAAATTCATTCCCATTAATAAAATGATCGAGGGAACGACTTACTCATGAACGCGGGTTAACCCGCTAGTTTTGACGAAAACGAATAATGTTGACCTCTAAAATTATACTACAAATGTCAATTTGATATATTCAAAGAAAATATTGTGTGATGAAAAACAAGCATATGTTTGTTTATTTTTTCAGTAATGGTATATGACTTGTTAAAATTGTTTTTCAGAAGCAAACAATTAGAGCTAGAACTGATATAAAGAAAAGAAGAAAGAAGCATCATGTAATATTTAGTTTTTGGCATTAGCATTTCCATTGATTTATTTTTCATTATTACAATCTAAAGTATTTTATTTGACAATGGTTAAAAGACTAGTTGGTTGCAATAAAATGACAGATACTTCATTCAGCTGATTACTCCTCTAATCACTTGCAAAGGGAAGCTAGTATACGACGAGGCGGCTTTAGTAATGGTCTTCGGCTATGAAGAACCATCAAATTATTAACAAGCATAACATCGCCTTTCTTCCAAGGTATCGCAACACACTCTTCTTCCAATATTTTCAAATAATCTTTCACTGCATCATCAGGCACAAGGTCACCGTTACCTAACTCCACTGATGTATTACGTTTATTACTTTGATCACTTGCAGGCCCATTGTAACTAACCGCAAGACTATTGAACCATGTTTTCTGCTGAGTCTCCTTGTGAAACCTGATGGCTGGCACTGGACCCGTTATAATTTTGGCAGTATTTCCTATCCATTCCAGCTTTGTTCCTAGTTTAGCAGCCCTGTTAATGGAGCATTGAAATGAGTCGTGGTTCAATATTGCAATGGTTCAAGAGGGCGTTTGGAATTGCTTATTTTAGTACTTATCTGCTCACACCTAAGGAAATAATAAGTTTGGGTAACACTTTTTCTTTTATCAAGCAGATAGCATTTTCAAATAAGCAGTCCCAAACACACCTTAATATAGAGTTGGGTCTTTTTACAGTAACATACATTTGCTCAGCAACATTCTTGTCTTCGGTCTTGTATGTTGACTTCCAACTACTGCCAGTGAAGCATGATAGATCGTCCTCTTCGCCAGCTACTTTTATATAGGTCAATCCATGCTCCTCGAGCTGTGCAACGAAATCTGGGTGCCTTTCTTTCATCTTTTCATATATGATATGACTCAAAACTACTGGTGTTTCTCCCCCTTTTCCCGGTTCTTCTTCACAAAAGAAGAATAATTTCGAGGGGAAATCTGGAACCTGTCATAGTCTCAATTATATAAATTAAGTGTTATATTCAACCGTGAGTATTAAAAAACTATGGCTCTAAGCAATTTTAGTCTATAAAAATGAATAAAGAATCTAAAGAATCAAGAAACGCACATAAGCCATCTCATGATGGAAAGGAATTCCTTGATCAGGAGGACATTCGTTTGCAGTATAAACCCTGCCAACAACTTTTGTTCGAGAGGCTCGACCACCAACATAAAAAGCTTCAGGAAAGCCAAAAGCTTCAACAACGTCGTTGAAGTCAGAAGAAGACTCAACAGGAAAGCCTCTCAAGAAAATAACGCCTCTTTCGTTTAAAAGAGACTCTAGCCATGTCTTATTAGCTCTTATAGCCTCTTTGAAACCATAAAGATCAACTGCAGTCGTAGGCGATAACACAGATGGGAATAGTACGCCATCCTGAGATTTTTGCTGAGGTAATTCAAGTTCTTGGAAGAATTTTTCTGTTGCCATAATTTTGAATGTTTATCGAGTTTGATGACTTGATCCAATCAGGTGTTACTGATACTAAGTTACTAACTCCGCATTTGTTGTTTGTATATGTAATACATAAGTCCAAAGGTCACATGTGTTAGAGACACATGCATTGATACTTTCGTGAACGAATTTTCTATGATGATCAGGACATGTCTTCATGTGTGCATTAAACAAGTGAATGCAAATGTCTAACACGTTACTTTGATGTGTACAACTGTACATATTAGTTTATAAGTTGGTAGTACATATTGGAAACATTTGTTTTTTTAGGCTATGAAATTCACAATTAAATCTGATGATAATTAAAGAACAAACATATGAAACTAACTAAACACAAGGGTGACCCAGCGATACAGTCTTTCAGAAAAAAGATCAAGGGTTCAATCCCAACGGGGAGAATTAATCTTTTTATGGCCACGGAGGTTCACATGCGCCGACTGCAGACTATCCAAAAGGGTAGATTAGTCGTTATAGGATTGTCGGCTCGTAATGTCGAGTCGGAAACTGAAGTAACCCCGATTTATGACACTTTTTTATGGCTCAAAATGACACTTTTTTCTAACTTGACTCGATTTACGAGGATATTTCCAAATCTAGAACTGTTTTTTCTAAATACCAAAAGTACAATTTCCTCATATACAAAACAACTCTTACCTATTCTTACACATTCTTATACCATTTTCTGCCATTTATTTCAAGTTACATTCTTTTGGTATCGTATGCATCGCAACTGAAATGTATTAAATAATGATTTTTATAAACCATAAAATTAAAGAGTTTTTTTTTTTTTTTTTTTTTTCTAAATATGAATGTAGCAAAATTGATCTCAAATGAAAGAGGACTAAATTTTAAGATTTTTGATATAAATTTTATTAATTTTATTTATTACTTTGTATATATTTTATAAAGTGTGTAGATGGCTTTTATAAAGATACGCAAAAAAAATTTAAAAACTTGTAACTGAATTTCTCAATAATTTCATAATAATTTCGTAATGGGTGAATGGAATGGGTTTTTAAATGATGCGACAATTAGTATCCGTTCGGTTGATGAGATTTTATAACAGTGGAAATAAAAAGTTGTCAGAAAGAACATAGACTGCTTCCACTATGGATGGGTGGGTATTCATATCTCTCTTAGGGTGCATTTGGTATGACGTAATGAATCACAATATGTATGAGTTTGATAGTAGTGGTGGGTCCCTCGGTATGAAAAATCCATGCCTAGGTATGGAGTATGAAACATATATATATCTTGGCGAAGACCGGCTCTGCAATGTTGATTTCTAGCGTCAGATAATTAATGATTTGTGATATTGTGGCGAGTGTTTTGTGTAGTGTTTAAAATAGAACGTGAACCGATGAAAATGCAATTGCAAACGTTGTATTATACGATAACTAAAGTCTAGACAAAATTCTTAACATCTATCAAACAACATATAAAAACATTTAATGAAAATGAAAGTAAACACTACATCAGCTATGTGATAAAAACTAACAACACACGTTACTTGTCACGTAAAAACTAACAAGGATGAGATTAATGGTGTCGTTGTTAAGAAGAACGCAAGTACCAAAATTAGCATGAATGTGATTAGCCGGAAAAAATGGGCTAATTTTGGCTATTTTGTAAAAGATTATGGCACATTTAGCCCCATCTTTTTTTTGAAATGGGCGTATTTAGCCTATTGAAAAGTTAAATGTGCACTAACGGGCACATATTTTCTCTTAATTGTAAAACATTATAATCGTTTTTGAATAAAAACTTTTATATATATATATATATATATATATATATATATATATATATATATATATATATATATATATATATATATATATATATATATATATATAGTAGGATCCAAAGGAGAAGTAAATTAAAATAAGAAGTGGTGAGAAGTGACCAAAACCACGCATTTGATATGCAACGACTTGCATTAGATGCATTTTATTCATATAGATGCAACATCTTGAGTTTCGAATGTTAATTTGATGTATAGATTGTGCAAATTGATTTTCATGATTTTGGCACGTGCTGAGGAACAAAAAATAAGAAAAATTATGAAAGGCATCCAATATACGTATATGCATCTGATTAAAAGCTAGAAAACACACTATGGTGTGTTATAATGCATCTAAGATTATAGGGATGCATCTAATTTAGGTCGGTGCATCTCGGATTTGCGGTTATAGTTCTTCTTATTCCTTCTTATTTTAAGTAATCTTCTTATTTGATCCTAACTATATATATATATATATATATATATATAATATAATATATAATATATTTATATAACGACAGATCATTTTGTGTTAAAAAAGGTTTATGGGTTCTAAACGAAAAATAATAAAAGTTTGAACATTTGGGGATTAAACATGATGTATTGAAACCCAGTTCGACCCGGTGGTTCAACCGGTTGAAACGTTCCCGTCGAAAAACAGGTCGATTTAAACCGAGTCAACCCGACAGATTGGGTCAAAAAGGGTCAAATTAAACAGGGTCAACCCACTGGGTTTGAAGCGTCCTGGGTGAACCCGGTTTTCGATAAGTATTAATAGTTTCATATTTTCACTTTTTACTTTTTGGTTTTTCCTTTATATATAGTATAGCAGGGTACCCGCGCGTTGCGGCGGCGGGTACCCTATGACGATTACAGAGAAATAGATCTCGATGAGACCTGATTCACCAGTTTGTATCGGTTTCAACGGGTCCTCTTGATAATGCTACACGCGTCGTTCGGGGTCAAGGAAACTTCCTTTTCTTCGAGCAAGTTTTATAACACCCTAGGCAGTGCACCTAATCGTTGTAGTGTAGTAATTAGGGTAAGCCACGGGTATTGATATCGTTCTCTGGGGAATAGGAATGCTAGTAAGAAGTTACTACGCTAAGGTTGAGGTTGAGGAAGATTATTTTTTGTCTTTTATGTTTTTAAGAAAATGGAAAGGCAGAATCTCGGGTATTGGATTTGGGGGTTGGTATTGCTACCGATTACTCTACTATTATCTAATTATCTAAGCTAAGGTTGTGATAGTCTATGTCTAGTTAATGTGTGCTCGTATGATAGTTTAAAGATGTGTTTACTTAGGTTTTACTACTCCTTAATTATCTCCTATTGATGGTTGAATTGTCACGTCCTTATTCCTAGTTGCGTTGTGTGTCTAAGGTTGTAGGGTATGCGTTTCTCCCTAACTCTTTGAATTTGCCAAAGGGTCTTGTCTACAAACCCACAAGTGATTTATAAACTCCTACTCTAAGGCGATCTTTGGATGGTTTAGTTTACAACTACTTAGATAATTATATTCTAAGGTTCACAAAGATGAATCAAGCATTAAGTACACAACGAATGACCTAACGCACTAATAGATCATTAGTCAACTAAGATAAGAATCAACCAATCAATATTCAATAATTAAGTTTCATATTCCCTAAGCAAACACACAAATAAATTAGCCGGACATGGAGAACATGCAAGCATACACACAAATAATCAAAGACATAATTGTATTAATGAAGTAAACACTTATCTTGATGTAAGATAGGGTTTAGAACCCTAAAATACTGCACAAGCAAGCCTTGGTTCGGTTTTAGGTTTTACTCCAAAAGACTACACACATAAAACTGAAAAATTCGGATTCTATATATAAGATTACATCTGCGACGGCGTCACCTTATGTTTCGTGACGCCGTCGTGTCGCCGTCATTATGGTTTCGTCTTGGCCACGTAAACCTTGCGACGGCGTCACCTATGACCGTGACGTCCCTTCGACTTCTCGCGCCGCCTTGGTCGCATCTAGGCCGCCCGAGTAGCGACGGCCTACTCTTTATAACTCGACGCCGTCCTTGAAAACATGCAATTTCGCTCGAGCCGTCGCAAAATCCTCCGACGGCCGCAGAGAAGCATGACGCCGCGCTTGTGTTTTCAGTGACTTTGAGTGTCTCGATTCGACTTTGGCCATTTTCTTCGTATATTTGCGCCTTTTCGTCCAAATAAGTGCCATTCCAAGACATTTTGCCTTCAAGAGACCTAAAAGTGAAAAGGAACGATATTAAGCAATAACGGATACAAAAGTGATCGAATAAGGGCTTAAATGACCCCTCAAAAGGTACCTTTAAAACCTTATCAAATATCCCTACACTTGGTATTTGCTTGTCCTCAAGCAAATGTGCTTTTAGCCAATTAATTTATAAGTTAGGGTCATGAAGCATTGATTCAAACGGTCCACAACACATATAAGCCCCCAAAAGTCATAACAAGCACGAAATTACATACTAGCACCTCACATGGGGTGTTTGGATACTCACATCTCTCTCGGTGTATATATGAAATATAACAAATAGGAAATGGAAGATAAACACTCATTAACCGGTCCTAGTACATAGATTACCATAGGCTTGAGAATAGATCAAACCTTCGCCGCTTTGGCGTGAAGCACCTAGGAAAGACTATCAAAGAGGTCTTTTAAAGGGTTGTAACGTTAGGCTTAAGGTAGGAAATGAAGGGTTTGGTGGGATAGGCTATTTAGATAGTCAAAATCTCTATGTTGCAAGTATACGAAGAATGGCGTTGCTAAGCCAAGACTCGACACTCTAAAACTCTAGGCACGAAAGTAAACAAACATAAATTTAAAAGATAGATGTAGGATGGTAGTTTTTTTTTTTTTTTTTTTTTTTTTTTTTTTTTGCATACACTTTTACTCTACCATCCTCTACGGTACATCAAAATAATAGGGATTTATAGACACATCCCTACACTTGAGTTTTATTACTCTAACACTAATTTGACCCGAATTAAAAGATCAAAACACTTGGGGTACATTATTACGCAAACAAAGGAATTTGAATTTAACGTTCTCTTCCGTCATTTCACAAACTTTAACTTTTCTCATGAATCCCAATCGTCCCAAAATCAGATACAAAGGATATGACTCGACTTAGCAACTCATGCAAGCAACGGATAATTGAACTAAGGTTTTGGGTGATAATAAAAATTGCACTAAAGTGAGTGCAATAAAGGTTAGCTAAGGCGATTTGGGTGTGTATTTGGGGTGGGGTGTAAACAATGCTCTTCATTGATATTCCGAAAAACCGAAACATCACGAGAACTACTGATGTGCTCCGGTTGTTGCAAGTTTTAAAATTTATAATCACGATTAACGTATAACCTATTAACACATACGAGCAAGTATACTCGTCCGCAATAGCAAAGTTTGGTAAGTCGAGATCGTCCCAAGGGATTTTGTTTTGAAATAGATCTTATTAAAAGTTTCTAACAAGAAAGCTTGTCAAGGCTTCCTCGAATAAGTGTTCTAGTGAAAATCTGAATCAAGAATAAAAATATATACTGTGTGTAGTCTCATAATCAACCATAGATAATGTTCATAAAGGTTTGGTGTATACTCTTAGTATGATGCACAAATCATAAGCAAATGATTCCCCAACCATGGTATTTGTTTGTAAAAATCATTCTAAGAGCAAAAACATTTAGGTAATCCTTTCGGTCCTTATCCCAATGATTATCCTATAAAAGTTCCATTTGTTTGCAACATGTTCTCATTAAATTTGTTCTTACGAATCTTTCGACCCTTCGTGATGAAAACGTTCCTAGTCTTGTTTTAATAAGCAAAACATGGTGGATGTCAATCACCATATCCCATACTAGTTTGTCACTACACTTTTGGAATAAAACACAGAGAAATCCTTTCGGTCCTTTTTCTTAAAACATGTTTTATTGACAAATCAATCCAAGACTAGTATTTTCCAACAAACTCATTTAAACAAGATCATATATACATGCATCACATTTTGAGAACATTATTATGATTAATCACATTCCAACACACAAGTATATCACAAACTACTCCATGAAAACAATCATATCTAAACACAAGTCATAACAAGGTAATTCAAACAATTCAAGAGAATAGATTTCCATAACAAAGTTCATAGAATACCTAAACTTTTGTGATTACAAGAATTAGAAATCGTGGAATGTAGCAACCACGCCCAATCACCTAGGATCACCGCACAACCCAAACTACCAAACAATGGACAAGAATGGTTCCTTCCTTGCTTACGGACGTTTTCCAAGAACTACTAAGCTTTTGGGTTGAAATAATATGGTAAATATTAGTTTAGGTGTAAACTAATACTCTTTGGTTGTGTCACACTTAGTATACAAGTACTAGGTCCTTTAAATAGCAAAGCACTTGCTTAGCGCCCAAAAACGTTCTCTCCAAGTTAATATCAAGAAATGATCGGACTCTAATGATTATGGGAGTTAAGACAACAATAAATGCGGTGTGTAGCTGCAGTGCGAAACCGGATCGGTTTCTGGGCGACCGAATCGGTCACGGCTTTGACCATCGCCCACCGGATCCGGTTGCGGGTTGCGACCGATCGGCTGGTTTTGCTCCTTTGACTTTTGTCGACTTTTCCTTTACGCTTCATTCTTTGCTTATGTTGATGATTTCCAAAGCCAAACTTGATCTTTCCTTCTGTCAGATGCTTGAAATC
Organism: Chrysanthemum lavandulifolium; assembly: GCA_022545495.1. Classification (NCBI taxonomy): domain Eukaryota; kingdom Viridiplantae; phylum Streptophyta; class Magnoliopsida; order Asterales; family Asteraceae; genus Chrysanthemum; species Chrysanthemum lavandulifolium. Next base: position 274,679,832 of record CM040244.1, read on the forward strand.
ACTACGCTTCCATATCATTGAGTCCACAAGCTTCCAATCTCAACTTCCTTCCTTTAGAATCTTCCAAATGTGCATAAAACTTCATTTCTTCAATATTCGCGATACACGGCTACATATACATACACAACACGCATCTTTGCACTTTTGCAACTTGATTATGAGTATATATAGCGAATATCATGCACAAAACCGACAATAACGCTACTAAAAACATGTTCATTTTAGACGTTATCAACCGCGAAAAGGATAGGCTCGAGGGGTTAACTAGGGTATCGTGTACTAAAGATGAGTACAACGCAAAGGGTGTGGGGGAATTACTCAACCGAGGTGGAAGAAGTAATTATATTACGGGTATCAAACAAGGGTTTATCCTAATGCCTCTTATCATTTAGTTATTCCTAACTACACAAGTGTAGTCTCACTAGCGATCTCGGAATGCATCACAAAACAAGTTCTAGAATCTAATATACTACCGGTTCACACTCTAAGCATTAAAGATGAATGCTTTAATTCCTACTAATCTAAGGGCGATCCTCACATTTTGGGTGGAATTTGGGTGGTAAAGGGTTTTTTGTGCTAGTCATGCAACTTCCTATCCATGAGACGCTTTTGTTAAGACTAATGGCCCACTCTTATATGTCATGAAAAAATTTTAAATTTGGCCAAAATTACCCTAACCGACATTTTATTACACAAATACACTTGGACAAAGCAAATAGTCAAGGATAAGCATAGTTTCAAAGCTCCTGCTTTATTTTCCCTCCACACTTAAACCGAACATTGTCCCCAATGTTCCCGAAAGTATCAAAGTTATGATAATAGAAGGTAAAAACGAAGAAACTAATACTCCCCGATTAGCTCGGTGGGATCCGTGAAAAGTGGTGGTTAAATCTTTCCAAGAAGAATTATCGTGAAAAGCTCCTTCCAATCTTGTGTAACTTCTTCTTGACAAACTAAACTGCACACTTGAAGAAAACAAAGCGAAACCTTCGTAAAATCGGTAATAATATACATAAGACTCGATTTAAACTAGGATATAATGCTTGTGGAATGGATGTTTCTGTAATTTTTAGAAAATTAAGATCGGAAAATTCCAAAATTTTACAAGTAGCTCGTAAAACGAGAAAAAGTAAGTCGATGTTTGTACTCCTTCTTCGCGTCGGTTGCAATCTGGCCGTCGGTTATCTGACAAAAAGCGGTCGCGATTTTCCGGAAAAAATTCGGAAAATTTATATCTTTAGAACTGGAAAAACTTACGCAAAAACATCCATTATGACTCGATACAAGCATTTGACTCGAACAAACAAACATATATATCTTTTAGTTAATTGTTATTCTCATGTTTACGTTTCTTTTGAAAACGTGTAATCCTCCTACACTTATCCCTTATGTAAAATACCTTTATATGCAATTAAGACAAGGTTAAAACAAAATAAAGCATTTTTACAAATTTAAACATGAGGATAAACAATTAATAAAAGATATATGACACTAACAAGCAAACAATTAAGCATGGGTTGCCTCCCACGAAGCGCTTTTCTTTATTTAAGAGTCTTGTAGCTAGACTCGTAGTCGTACTCCTACGTTTCCTCGTGCACGCTCACGTGCTCATACCTAAGCCACTCCAACTCTCTTTCATTCTTTTTGTAATCATCTCCTAATTCAAGGCATTTTTTGTAATACCGCTTTGTTTTCTCATATGGGTACCTAAGCCCACTTTGCTTATCTCTTTCACTAAGCAATGAAATAGGGGTCATTCTATTACAAGCCTCAATGTCCTTATGTTTAAATCTAGGATGAGCGCGTGGCATTTGATAGACAAAATCTTCAACTTCATCAGAGAATGTTATTAGGCCGTCAATCATTCGTTCATTCAACCTAGTCAAATTCTTGAAAGGTTTTCCAAAAATTACTTGAGTGAGGTCCTTGTCGATAAATTCTCCTAAGTCTTCTAAGACCATGAATTCTACCAAATAGGCAAAACTTCCAACAAACACGTGCAAATGAGTGACTGCTTCAACAACATTGTTCCCATGATAAGTTAACTCATTGACCTTGATTTTATTGTATAGATCCTTCGAGATTAAGTTTAAAGGCAAGAATGAATTCAAATAAGCATCGAACCCTTCTAGTCCTATTTTGCATGGGAATTGCATGTTAAATGGGCCATCTTTCTCAATCCTACACCTAGGGTCAAAGTATTGGGAGGGGTCTTCCTTAATTTCAAAACTATCCTTATTGATGACCTCCCCGCTATCAAGTTCTTCACCATAATCGATTCCTCATCGAACCGAGTAATAGAAAGGACTTTGTTGTTGCCAATTTACCTCGTTATGCCTAGGTGGTTACCAAAATGGTGAGTGGGTGAGGGTTTTGTGGGATTGCGTTCTCAATCTCGGGATTGGGAGCGGGTAGGGTGAAGAATCTTGATTGGAAGATACGAATCATGGTGAGTAATGGTTTTCTGACGAAGGTTACTGAAGAAGGGGATAGACTAAGAGAAATCTACAAATGAGAAAAAGTTTACTTGATAGGAATCAAGTAAAAACCTAAGCGAGGTGGACTACTAACTAGCTATTCTATTCCCGCGCGCGCCTAAAACTTGATAACGCTACACGCGCGTCGTTCGGGGTCAAGGAAACTTCCTTTCTTCGAGCAAGTTTTATAACACCCAGCAAAGTGCACTGTCGTTGTAGTGTAGTAATTAGGGTAAGCCACGGGTATTGATATCGTTCTCTGGGAATAGGAATGCTAGTAAAAGTTACTACGCTAAGGTTGAGGTTGAGGAAGATTATTTTTTGTCTTTTTATGTTTTTAAGAAAATGGAAAGGTACGAATCTCGGGTATTGGATTTGGGGGGTTGGTATTGCTACCGATTACTCTACTATTATCTAATTATCTAAGCTAAGGTTGTGATAGTCTATGTCTAATTAATGTGTGCTCGTATGATAGTTTAAAGATGTGTTTACTTAGGTTTTACTACTCCTTAATTATCTCCTATTGATGGTTGAATTGTCACGTCCTTATTCCTAGTTGCGTTGTGTGTCTAAGGTTGTAGGGTATGCGTTTCTCCCTAACTCTTTGAATTTACCAAAGGGTCTTGTCTACAAACCCACAAGTGATTTATAAACTCCTACTCTAAGGCGATCTTTGGATGGTTTAGCTTACAACTACTCAGATAATTATATTCTAAGGTTCACAAAGATGAATCAAGCATTAAGTACACAACGAATGACCTAACGCACTAATAGATCATTAGTCAACTAAGATAAGAATCAACCAATCAATATTCAATAATTAAGTTTCATATTCCTAAGCAAACACACAAATAAATTAGCTGGGACATGGAGAACATGCAAGCATACACACAAATAATCAAAGACATAATTGTATTAATGAAGTAAACACTTATCTTGATGTAAGATAGGGTTTAGAACCCTAAAATCTTGCACAAGCAAGCCTTGGTTCGGTTTTAGGTTTTACTCCAAAAGACTACACACATAAAGCGAAAAATTCGATTCTATATATAAGATTACATCTGCGACGGCGCACTTATGTTTAAATGACGCCGTCGTGTCGCCGTCATTATGGTTTCGTCTTGGCCACGTAAACCTTGCGGCGGCGTCACCTATATGACCGTGACGCCGTCCCTTGACCGACGCCGTCTTGGTCGCATCTAGGCCGTCTCGAGTAGCGACGGCCTACCTTTATAACCGACGCCGTCCGCGAAAACATGCAATTTCGTTTACGGAGTCGTCAAAATCCTCCGACGGCGCCGCAGATAGCGATGGCCGCTCGCGCTTGTGTTTTCAGCGACTTTGAGTGTCTCGATTCGACTTTGGCCATTTTCTTCGTATATTCGCGCCTTTTCGTCCAAATAAGTGCCATTCCAAAGCATTTTGCCTTCAAGAGACCTAAAAAGTGAAAAGGAACGATATTAAGCAATAACGGATACAAAAGTGATCGAATAAGGGCTTAAATGACCCCTCAAAAAGGTACCTTTTAAAACCTTATCACCTCTCTAGTTCGTTTTCGGATGGCTATTATTGGTTAGCCGAACCGGTGGCGACACCGGTTTCCGGTTGAACCCGTTGGTCCGGAACTATATGTACCATCAATTTGTTACCTCGTGTGAAGCTTTGTGTGTTTTATTAATTTGTATAATGTGTATAATAACATGTAATTTTCATTTCAGGGTGTTTTAAAAATAACATTAATTAGTGTGTTTAATTATTTTATATTTAGAATTATGTTGTAGCTTGTTTAAATTGTATATTGTGAAAATTTTATTGTACTTTTTAGTAAGGGGTGTTTTAATTATTTGTTTTTAATTTGTTAGATATGCTTTTAATTGGTTGTACAATATGAATATATTATTGTACTTTTAAGTAAGGGGGTGTTTTAATAAAAGTATTAATTACACAATATATTTCTCTCACATTTGACTTTCAACTTTTCATTTTTCAAGGTTTGACCGTTTTTCTATTATATGTAGTATAGATATATCATTCATTCATATATTTAAAAGCTTTGCATTTAAACATACACATGATTAGTATAAAAAACAATGTTGCAAAAATCGGTCAACTCGGCCGATTAATCGCCGATTAATCGTTAATCGGCCGAGTACCTTGTCGATTTTTGAAAATCGGTCAAAAAATCGGCCTAGGATAAAAATCGACACTAAGCAGTCAAAAAATCGGCTGAATCGGCCGATTAATCGGCCGAATCGGTCAAAATCGGCCGAATCGGGCAAATCGATCATTTTAAAAATAATAATAATTTAGGCATTATACGGGGTCGTATATTTCACTTATAACGCACAATGGGCATCATAATTAGAATTGGAGCCTTTTTTGAGGTTTGGAAACATAGCAGGCTTGGAATCGGTTAAGATTTTTAGTTTGGTCTCCACAAATACAAAAAAATTGCAGGAAATGCCAATCCGGTTAATCCCGACTTGACCGATTACTCGCTGCAGGGTGGTCAACCGCCCGACTACCAATTCACGATTTTTGCAACATTGATAGAAAATCATTCCCTCATTCTCACTCCGTGATGGCAAACGCACCCTTATTTATAACCTATTTTTTATTACATATTTGTTTCGTCTTTTGCAATTATTTTGTCTTTTTTCAAGATTCTACAATAATAACTAATTTCAAACTTATATATAATAATAACATATTTATATTACAATAGTTTTTTCCTCTCTGATCAAATTTAAATTGAAATTCAAAATGGGTTTAGCATTTGAATTTAGATTTGGATTTTCAAATCCAAATCTAAATCCAAATTCAAATTCAAATTGAAAATCCAAATCTAAATTCAAATGCTAAACCCATTTGCAAACCAAACGGACTCTAAATTCGTATGATAAAATTGAGAATGAGTACATGAAATATTTATTAATTTATAAGGAGAAAGAAAGTGTATCAGAAGAAAAAAAAATAACTTAAGAAAATATACTAGAGACATAAAAGAAAGGAAGAAAAAAACTTTGTCATGTTGGATTAAGGAGTTTTGTTTAATATCAATGACATTTACTCGCGTTTGTCTTATATAACTTTTTTTATACATGAAGTTTTGTATACTTTGTGCAAGTTGGTAATCTTTTATATAATAAAGGAATTACATCATTTCGAAATGATTTTGTCAATTTATTCTTATTGAAAAAACAATTGGGCCAATAGGAGAGCTCGATTTCGCCACGTAAGCAAAATCGTGTGATGTGATTGGTTAATAAAAGTCAAAATTAAATTGATTTTGGTCAAACTTTAATAAATTTGGTGAAAAAATTTGATTGATAAAAAAACACATAAAAATATAGATGTCAAATTTGTGAAAACAAAAACTTAAAAAAAAGATGAAGTAATTAATAAAACTTTAGTGGTGGAATTTTTAAAAATTATATAGAGTTAATTGTAATATTTTAAGCCTCCATATTTTTTAATAACTTTGGATTATAAACAAATACCCCCTTATACTTTATACCCTTTATACATTATATCTTAAAAAATACAATGTATATGTTGTCAAGTTTTAAAACTGAAAAGGTTTACACGTTAATAAGACTACTTTTTAAAACATGCAGGTTCTAACTTATTATGTGTATATATTCTATTGTAAATACTATCAACTTAATTTGTTTTATAATATTAGAACTTTATGTACATATAGTAGTGTTTTCTCAATACATTTGACGCTACATTCACCTATATTAGCATTTACATTCTTTCAAGACCATATATTGTTAAAATGAGTCATTGTTATATATAAATGTCATTTTGTCTCAAGTGATACCAAAAAAAAAATACATGTAATTTGTAAAATATATAGGTTATTCTAATTTCATTATTCATTTTAAACTATTATAAACTCTTTGATGTGTGCTAAAACACACATCATTTTATATCTAAAACTATGTCAAATCAGACTAATAACCATGAAACACGTTAAATTATATTGCAAAAATGTTTGGAATGTGTTATTACGTCTTGCACCACAAGGGTTTGAAAACAAAGCGAAAACGACGATTTTCGGTTGAATTTCGACGACGTTCTCGCGTTTTTCGAGATTCAGACAAAGTTGGAAAAATTCCAGAGCACTCCATTGGAAAGAGCATGAAAAAACGATTCCAACGGTATATTTACTCATTTTTTAATAGTCCATATATCCCGTTAAAAAAAGATTAATAAAACTTTAGTGGTGGAATTTTTAAAACTATATAGTTTTAAGTGTAATATTATAAGCGCCTATGTTTTTTAATAACTTTGGATTACGAATAAATACCCCCTTATATTTTATATCCTTTATACTTTATATCTTAAAAAAATACAATATATATATGTTGTTTTAAAATAACAACATATAAATTTGCATAAGATTATAAGTATCATTTTTTTTACTATATACGTTCAATAAGGACCCATTTATTTCATTTTTAAAAGTTTAACCTATGTGGACACGAGTTTATATTTCAAATACGGCTAAATTACTGAAAACGATAATATATTTATCAAATTGTAAGCACGGGTTACTTTAATATAAAAATAAATATACGCGATTGTACTTATAACAATGACTCGTGTAATTCTTATTTATTTATATAAGGATATCTAGAAAAATATTTTTAAAAAACTTTAAGGAGTATAATCATGTGTACAACATAATATCAGTAGTGAATTTTAAATGACAACATCAATATCTTTGTCAGATAAATAAAATTAAATCTTAATTTACCTAACAGATATTTTTACAAATATCTTACCAAATTTTAATGGATATTAATGCATAATGAAAAACTCGTGCATAAGTATTAGTCGTACTTATATCACAATTTTCATGAACAAATTCTTATATGTGTATATACTGAACTAAAATGTTAAAATAAATTTGATTTATGTGTAAATTTCGTGCGTGCACGAAACTTATTACTATATAATTATATGCAATTACCTTTAAAGAAACAATATTCAGTATTAATACAGAATAATTTTTTTGTCAAAACCCCGTGCGTGCACGGGTATTATAACTAGTTGTTAGTACTATTGATAGTTGCATCCATCGTTGTACATGTTATTAACCAGGTTTTAAGCCCAGCGCTTCGCGGCGGGATGTTTTAATACAAAATCATTCATTTTCGTGTTTGACAGTGTGTTGTGCATATGAAGTAGTTCTCTTGGCCATCTTTATGAAACTTAAAAAAAATTTCTCAAACTCGATATGAATCATATCTGTATAGATTTTGTGGTAATGTAAATATGCTTACAGAAATGATAACAATTTTAAACCTCTAATGGATCAGATCCATAGGAAATGGGGGATCTGAGGAAAACTTGCTAGGTGCTTTCAGCTTCAAGACTTGTAGGTTGATAGACGTATAAGTATGACTGCAGCAGGAACGAATCCATAACCAATCTTCCATGAACTTCTTGCATTAGTAAGTTTTGTTTCAATCCCATGAAGGCTAGAATCTTTTAATGTTTCATTATACTTTGATGCTAGATTAGTAAATACGTAAATCTTTTTGGATCTAGGGATTAATAGTGAAATTAAAGTTCAGCATAAGTCAAAGAACCTTTACACATTTTTTATCTTATGGTGTCCTTAGCACTGCTTATTGATGCGGCTCATCATGTTTATCTTTATAGATATCCAAATTTGCTTCAATACAGCCATCTAGCTGTGGCATTTTCTTGTAATACAGTCATCAAATCATCACGGTAAGTGATCATGTTCCATGTTAAAAATCTGCACAAAATTATAGTCTTTGGGTAGAATGCGTAATTTTAGAAAGAATAAACATACAAAAATAAGCAGGTTGGTAAATGCATACTTTTTGATAGGATAAGCATTTTAACTAAGCAATTCCAAACACCCCCTTATACACCTAAAATGAAAGCATGAATCTCAGCGCAACTAAAAACTGTATACCATTCCAAGGAGACCCACCTTCAATTAACTCTCTTTGTTTCTTTAGCAAACCAGAAAATAATGGGAGAAATGAAACCTGAATAGACCTTCACAGATGTTTGCATACAAAAGTATTACATGCAATGAATTTAAGACAATAGATAACAATTCAGTATGAATGGTATGGCCTGGGTATGGCTTTGGTATGATTCTAACAAGTCCTAATCTGATCTCACTCTGAAGCTATTTTCTTTATAGACAATGACTCCCTCCTTATTAGACTGCTATTATCTCTCTACACTGCATTGCTCCTAAGATACCTTATTAGTAACTCAACTCAAATGTCGTAACTCCCTTCAGGTTTAAAGGCGCAAATAAAGAAACTTCTTAACAAAGCGTTAATATCTAACATTCTATAAACCATATGCAGTACTGGAACCTAACTCAAAAAACCTGGAATAGAAAACTCGTTAAACGTGTCGCTTATTTCATTCTCCTAAACTTCAACAGTAATATGCAAATTTTACCTTGACAGTGTTGATATACGACCGAGGACCAAGAAAGTGAACTGAAGACACGAATATGGATTTTTCTACCACCGGGGAGCAAGTAGAAGATCATCATATGTTGGGGCCCTGACACCGCAGCTGGAACTCTAGAAATTGATCAAGTTGCTCAATTGGTGGTTTATCTGCAAATGTTAAAGCAAAGCACAACATAAAAACATGCAATTAAACATTGTTTCTAAATTAATTATTTCCTATCAATATTGTGAAGCATGCTCAAATCGAAAACACATAAAATTAGCCACACTTGAAAACATATTGTTTAGCAAGTATCTTCAGGGAATGGATCTACTAAGAAGAAAAATAAAAATAAGAAGAATGAGAAATATTTTAAGCCACACATTTCAAATGAAGAAAGAGGATTTCATGGGAGATTCATCTCTACTTGTAGGTGCATCTGAAATGTGCGGCTGTGGTTATTTCTCATCCTTCACATTTTACTTTTATTTCTTATTTGATCCTTACTCATTATCTTCAACTGCTGAAATACCTAAAATGCTCACAACCTCATTTACAGCACATCAAATGTTCTTATTTATTAAGAAGGCCTTGTTTATATATACTCATGTATATAGTATTAACAAATTACCTAGTATATGTATCTGATACAAAAACAAAAGAAAGAAGGTTATATGATCACATTTGACTAACCTTTGTGGCTTCTATGGTTTCAGAAAACTTCTCCTTAGCTTCTTCGGTGAGCAAATCCACAGATTTTCGCGAGGTACTAGCAGCCGAACCTTTGAAGTGTCCAATAGCTCCCACGACTGTATATTTCCCTTCATTAGCTTTGTAGGGTTTATTATCGAGTTAACATGGTCATATAATTAACATATATTCTTTATAGAGAAAAAAAACATATATAATCAAGATGTAAAATGTATAAATAAAGTTTATGCACGCATACCTTTGCTTGTTATGAACTTCAAATCTTTAATATTTGATTGAGTTGCATTCACCAAGATCAAGACGTAAGCAATAAAAACCTAAAAAACAATGTATTTATAGGCAATGTAGGATTCAATCTTTTTAATTTGGTAAAAAAATCTTAGCCAAAAGTAACACATAATAAAAGTAAAGAAATTCAAACAAACCCAACCCGAACCTTAATAAACAAGTTTGTTGGGATTATTTTGTTATGTTTAGTGTTTATATTGTTGGGTCTATAATTAGTAAAATAGGGTGAAAGTTAAAGATACGTAATATAGTTTTTCAAAATATACGATGTACGTATTGAACTTTGAAAATTACAATTGTACGTAAAATACTTTCAAATTTAAAACAATGTACGTAATATGACCGGGTACTAGTAGGTTATCAGGTCACAAAGTTTGAAAATTGGCAGAAATTGTCACTGTGGCTTGCATTGACTTTCACCGGTCATCCCTTAACTTCTTTTTTTCAGTTAAAAAAGCTACAGTAATGGTCCTTATGGTTATTGACTCTTAGATTAAGTCCGTTTTTATACTTTTTCACCCGTTCTTTTTTATCCGTTTTTCTTACGTTTTTATTGGTTTTCATCCGTTTTTGTCCGTTTTTCTTACCATGTTTTTAGATTTTTGTCCGTTTTTATCCATTTTTCTTACGTTTAGTCTACTTTTATTCGTTTTCGCCCGTTTTCATCCGTTTTTGTTCGTTTTTCTTACATTTTGTCGGTTTTTCTTACGTTTTTGTTTGTTTTTGTACTATTTTAACATATTGAAAATTTTGAAAAAAAAATTCCAAAAAAAAATTGGAATTTTTTCGCAAATTTGAAAAAAAAAAATCAAAAAAAAAATTGAAAAAAAATTAGAAAAAAATATTTCTGAAAAAAATTTGAAAAAAAATTCCAAACGGTTTTTTTCGTAAATACTTATTTTTTCCAAAAAAAAGAAATTGGAATTTTTTTTTTCTAAATTGTATTTTTCGAATTTCTTTTTAAAAAAATATTTTTTTTCAAAATTTGGACATATTGAGAAAAAGATTTGAAAACAATTCTTTTTTCAATATGTCCAAAGTTCGAATAAAAATTTTTGTAAAAAGAATTTTGAAACAAACAATTTAGAAAAAAAATCCAATTTCCTTTACTTTTGAAAAAAAAAGTATTTATAAAAAAAAAACTGATTTTTTTTTTCCAATCTTTCCTTTTACAAAATAATTTTTTTTCAAATTTTTTTTTCAATGTGTCCAAATTTCGAAAAAATTATTTTTGTAAAAAGAATTTCGAAAAAAACAATTTAGAAAAAAATTCCAAATTCTTTTTTTTAAGTATTTACGAAAAAAAATTGCAATTTTTTTTCGGAAAGTTTTTTTTCCAATTTTTTTTTTTCAAATTTTTTTGGAATTTTTTTCAAATTTGAAAAATTTCCAATTTTTTTTTTGGAAATTTTTTTTCAAATTTTTTCAAATTTTGTTTCTTTTTGAAAAAAAATTTCAATATGTTGAATTAGTACAAAAATAAACAAAAACGTAAGAAAAACATATAAAATGTAAGAAAAACAGACAAAAAAAAAAAAAAGGACAAAAAGGGGCAAAAACGAATAAGAATAGACAAAACGTAAGAAAAATGGATAAAAACGGACAAAGATTTAAAAAAGGGTAAGAAAAACGGACAAAAACGGATGAAAACCGGTAATAACGTAAGAAAAACGGACAAAACGTAAGAAAAACAGAAAAAAAACGGATAAAAACGTAAGAGAACGGATGAAAAAGTATAAAACAGACTAAATCTAAAAGTCAATAACTATATGAACCATTACGTAACTTTTTAACGGAAAAAAAGTTAATGGATGACCGTGAAAGTCAACGCCGACCACGAGGACCATTTCGACAATTTTCAAACTTTGTGACACGGTAACCTACTAGTTTCGGTCATATTACGCACATCGCTTCAAATTTGAAAGTATTTTTACAATGGTAATTTTCAAAGTTCATTGCGTACATCGTTTGTTTTATAAAAAAAACTATGTTGCGTATCTTTAGCTTTCACCCTAAAAATACACATAACTTTATGGGCCCTCAAGCCGAAACTTTAATCATTTTCACTTCTTTTTCAACACACCAAAAGCTCGTTCCATATCTTTCTTTGCTGCTTCGTGCTTCCTCTTACTCATGGGAGGATTTGAAATGGACTTAATAAGAACGGCTCATTCCGGATATATCCCGTCAGTAAGATAATATCCCCTTTTATATGCTACGTCGTTAACCACGAATGGAAGGTTCAGTGCTCTCCCAAATTTGATATCATTGAAAACAAGGGATCGACGTAAAACGTTCACGTCGTTATTCATCCCGGAGACACCAAAGAATGCATGGCAAATCCATAAATCTTGGGAGGATATCGCTTCCAAAAAATGAATGAATCTGGCTCGTGATCATCCCTAGCAAATTGACCTCTCTCCCCATTTGGGCAATTCTCCCACGGTCAACCTGTATAATCAATGCTTCCTATCATCCTAGGAAACCCATGCTTTTCCTCGTGACGAGCATATGGTGTTTCAAGGTCAGAATACGTGGGCTTTTGCAAAAACTCCTCACAAAATAAGTCCATGATAGTCATACAAAGTTACGGAGACAATCACGGGCTATTGTTGCACCCATTTGCAGATGCTCGTCAAGAGAATCAGGAACAGCCCCGTATGCCAATTGACGAATTTTCGAAGTACACTTGATCAATGCGGAAATACCAAGTGTGCCCATAGAATCAGGATTTTGTTGAAAATAAGGAGAATAATCGGTTACCTCTCGAACAATTTGTGTGAATAGTTCTCGGCTCATTAGGAACCACTAGCGGAATCTTCTTTCGTCATACACTGGGTGTTGGGGGAAGTAAGCCGCCACTAAATGATTGTGAGTGCCGTGATGATCCCTAACTACGCCGGTTCGTCGGACTTTTGGCATTGGCGCTTGGTACTCGGCCCAAGCTGCCTGCGTAAACTCCGCAAGCTCGCTTATAACTTCTTCTTCATCATCGAAAAACGAAGAATTAAAAAATAGCTCGAAAGATATAATTAAAAAAATGTGTTTGAAGGTGTTGAGAGAATTGTTGTTTGAATTTGTGAATAAAATTAGGAAATAAGTCGGGTATTTATAATGTTGTAAAAGTGGTAAAATAAAAAATAAAAATAAAAAATTTATATCAAACGGTACCTTTTTTTGTTGTTTTGTGGTTTTGAAATCGGTCGAAAAAACGATCGAGTCATTTGCTTTGTTCTTCCCGACCGACCACGACCGACGAAGCCACAAGGGGGCGATCGTTGATGACCAAAGATCGACCGACCCATTGTGCATAGCCTTAGCAAAGTTAGAATGGCTGACATTCCACCCAGTACCACTAATATAGGAATTTTTTAAAAAGACATCAGAAAGGTCTTTTTCAACATCCTTATCCGATTCATCATCGGTATTCGAAACCTCACCGGAGCTATCATCACCAAGATTCGCTTCCTCGCCGAAAAATTCCTTATTTTTATTTTCCCAAGTCTTAGTCTTCTCCGATTCAGAACCTGATTCGTTCTCCGAGTCGGGGGAAAAGACATAACCATTGAAGAGTGAGTCGATCACCTTCAACTTCCTCAACTCTAACCGACAAGTATTCCGTGTTGAAGGGAATTGTTAGGAATCTTTAATGAAATTTAGGCGATCTGTTAGGATGCAAACCTTCCCATATCAAGTTAAACTTTCTTGGGCTACAATCTTCTGGTAAAAGGACATTTCCATAGGCCTCCACAATGGACAAGAAAGCGTCAGGTTTCCATAATTGTGGTGGTAGACTAGAGATTGACAACCAAACAAGTCTTTTCGAAATACGAGTATCCGAGTTCCATGGACCCATTGAGGAAAGTGATCCGAAAGATCTTTGTTATTGAGAGCATTGTCCACAGCTTCTTGGTTGCTGAATTTGATGAAGAGATGGAGTCCCCCAATATACTTAATGGAGAAGTCCTCAAAGCCAAGGTCAAGGAGGAGGTGATGTGTGTTAGAAGCACCCTCAATGGTTTTGAGTTCGGAAAAAATGGAGTGTATAGATCAGTAGATAGGTGTAGAAGGGAGTTTGAGTGAAATGGTTGGGGTGGGTTTTAGGTTTAGGCTTTTCTTTCCAGCGAGAATATCTGCATATGAAGAGTTAATAGGGGTGGTATGATTACGGGGAATAGTATTGATTCTAAAGTGGTTGGGGTTGAATTTTTTTGGCCACATTGCATGAGATTTTTAAGTTCCAATACAAATCGTATTGAGTTTGCGTTCGAAGGAGGTATGATTTAAAACTCCTGCAAATCTGCAAAATTCCAAACGTTTTCCATCTTTGTTTATTTTCCAAGCAATATAAACGCTAACGGCATTGCCATAACGTTTAAAGACTTCAAGCATTGTCTTGCATGTTGTCCCAAGAGGTCGGGAAATTTGTGAAGTAGAATGTGGATAGGGGTTGGAGGGAGGCTTTTGCGGAATGTGGGTTGGTGATAAGGATTTAAAAGGTACCTTTTTGAGAGGTCATTTAAGCCTTTAATTGATCACTTTTGTATCCGTTCACACGGATCCTACCGAGCTAATCAGGGGAGTACTAGTTTCTTTCGTTTGTAATTACCTTCCATTATCATAACTTTGATACTTTCGGGGAACATGGGGACAATGTTCAGTTTAAGTGTAGGGAGGGAAAATAAAACGGGAACTTTGAAACTATGCTTATCCTTGACTATTTGTCTTGTCCAATTTCATTTGTGTAATAAACCATGAGAAATATTGGTTAGGGTAATTTTGGCACCAAATTTGAAATTTTTCATAACATATAGGAGTGGGCCATTAGTCTTAATAAAGCGTCTCATGGATAAGAATTTATATAACTAGCACAAAAAACCCTTTACCACTTAAATTCCACCCAGAATGTGAGGATCGCCCTTAGATTAGTAGGAATTAAAGCATTCATCTTTAATGCTTAGAGTATGAACCGGTAGTATAATAGATTCTAGAACTTGTTTTGTGATGCATTCCGAGATCGCTAGTAAGACTACACTTGTGTAGTTAGAAATAACTAAATGATAAGAGGCATTAGGATAACCCTTGTTTGATACCTATAATATAATTACTTCTTCCACATCGGTTAAGTAATTCCCCCACACCTTTGCGTTGTACTCGTATTTAGTACATGATACCCTAGTTAACCCCTCGGATCCTATCCTTTTCGCGGTTCTCGTGATGTTTGATTTTACGAATATCAATGAAGAGCATTGTTTACAATCCACCCCAAATGTACACCAAAATCGTCTTAGCCTACCTTGTATGCACTCACTTTAGTGCATTATTGTTATTACACTAAACCCTTAGTTCAATTATCTTGTTGCTTGCATAAGTTGCTAAGTCGAGTCATATCCTTTGTACACAGTTTTGGGACGATTGGGACTCATGAGAAAAGTTAAATTTTAAGAAATAACGGGAAGGGAACGTTAAATTCAAATTCCCTTTATTTGCGTAATAATGTACTCCAAGTGTTTTGATCTTTTCAATTCGGGTCAAATTAGTGTTAGAGTAATAAAAACTCAAGTGTATGGATGTGCCTATAAATCCCTACTATTTTGATGTTATCGTAGAGGATGGTAGAGTAAAAGTGTATGAAAAAAAAAATCGAAAAAAAATAGAAAAAAAAGAGAGAAAAAGAAAAAAAAATAGAGTGTCAAAAAAATACGGGTTGTGTTAAGAATCGATGCTCTAGGTTTATTAGACCTTATCTAGGATAATCAATAAGCACAAATAACAATGAACAACAATATGTATGCACAGCGGAATAATCAAACTATCATTGTTATTATTAAGAAGGTTTCTTCGTCATCATCATGTGTTCTACAAAACACATCTACAGCCCCAATCCTAGACGATCAACTCTAAGACGGTTACACTCTAACAGGGATCCCTGATCCTTGAGGCTGACCAACTAGTCGACTAACACAATAGTCTAGGCGTTCATAAACAAACGCCCTAGACACACACACACACCTATGTCTGATGTTTACATTGTTTGACACTTATTTAACCTACGTACCCTGCATCTCTTTATATATTAGAGAATGCTAGGGTTTACAAAGAGATAAATGTGAATATACAGAATATCTTCTTTAAGAAGTAAATTGATCTTCTGAATATTCTTTTCTTTGAAGTTGTCCTCCTTGTCATAAATAGTCCTTCATCTTTCACACTATTTTGTCTTATCAACTCAATTGTAATTCCCAACAGGCTGCCATCCTATATCTATCTTTAAATTTATGTTTGTTTGTTTCAGTTATCTAGAGTTTGAAGTGTCGAGTCTTGGCTTAGCAACGTCATTCTTCGCATGCTTGTAACATAAAGATTTTTGACTTGCCACCACTAAATCGCCTATCCCACCAAACCCTTTGTTTCCCTACCGTAATCCTAACGTTACAACCCTTTAAAAGACCTCTTGTATAGTCATTCTGATAACATCAAATTAGCCTGATCTTTTATATATCAAATTCCTGTGTTTATGGCCTCATTTGTATTAATATGGTACTTAATTCGTTCATATTTGCATTTCAGGATAAATGAGGCGTTGGAGCGAAAAAGATGTGATATAAGGCCAAATATATGTTCTGAAGATAGATTTACAAGGGCCTATGAATTCAGTGTGAAGATTACGCCCTAACTCGTTAATAATGATATGGAGTAAATATTATGCTTTGAAGGATACGGTGTAACCATTTTTTATGGTTACGTTGTAATTATTTTTGTGAAGGTTACGGCGTAACGTAACAATTTAGTTACGCCGTAGAGATAATTACGGAGCGGATAAGGATATACGGTTGAAGAATTACTGCCTAATTCGGCAATTTAATTACGCCGAAATTAATAACTTAGGCGCGAAGGAGTTGAAGTCCATCGGCTAAATGAAGTTAGATGATATTTATTCCGAGGATTGAAAGTAAAAATAACAAGTACGATCTGGGACTAAAGGTGACAATTCATATGAAGTTTATTTACTTCAAGGACTTGTTATAAAAGTGACAAGAGTGATGAGGGACTAAAAGCGTCAACAAGAGTATATAAGTTTCAATATAAATGGATGACTTGAAAAAGCACGCAATTCATTATTTACGTCGTAATTACATATTTTGGTTACGGCGTAACTTAGTTACGAAGTAACTAAATAATTTAGTTACGACGTAATTGTTCGAGATCCGGATTTCTTTGCGCCGACATTAGTTACGGCGTAATTTACACTTAAGGTTACGCCGTAACCATGTCGGGGCCTATAAATACAGCCCCAAATATGCATTTTCCAGTATCTCTCTTCACCCCTCTCCAAGGGGTCGATTACGGCACCACTCCAGGGCAATATCCAACAGTTCGAAGCCAGTTTTGAAGGAAGAATTCACTCGCAATCATCATCATTATTAACTCTACATCAAGTAATTTGTATCAAACATTATGTTCAATTCGATTCATGATTTATTCATTTTTGTTGGTATGATTTACTATATGTTTGGCTAAGCACCCTGGTGCTGGCCTAGTTATGATTCCTTAATTGTTTTGTTTACGTTACTTTGTTTCCCTATAATTATTTCTAAGTGTATGCATGCATAGTTTATTGGTAGCTACTCTTGTTTCGGTAGTTTGAATGGTCAGAGGCTAGTTGCCTAGGAGATATGACCAACCTGACCCTAGGTGAGTGGGCGAGAAGGGAAGGGTAAGATATGACCAATGGCGACCCTTTCTACTTGTGCGATTTGACCAACCGATCACCTACCGTTTGGATGAACTTAAGAATTAGGGGTGAGTGTTTAAGTTCCTAACGATCGGGCACTCACTATTATAAATCTAGCATGTAGCGGAACTTAATGACTTGGCTTAGGGACCAAGAACAACATTACTTATGAGGGACACCGACTTCTCCGTGGTGGCATCTTTCTTGATAGGTTAGGCGAATTGACCAAATGTTGTCCTCTCGACTTTGACCCCACCTGAAGTAATTGGAAGTAAGTAGACGTAGACATTACTAGCTAGGATGAATAACTAGGTTAGCACCACTATCCTTCATTGATCACACCTCTTGCCCTTATCTGCTTTCTTTTATTTCCTTGTTTTATTAGTTAATTTTATTATCTCAATCTTAAAAACAATTAAAATCGTGACATAGACTTAAGTTAATTTCCAATCCACGTAGCTCTTGGGGCGACTTCGGTTTTACCGAATACTACACTACACACGATAGGGTACTGCTGCCCGTTAGTGCATTAGAATAGACCATAGGTATAACGGTAACTATAAATATTAAAATGGTCGAGAAAACACGCATCAAGTTTTTGGCGCTTGTTCGGGAGCTATTTAGGATTCTAATTTAAGTTTTTCTTTTATTTTTGTTTTAGTTTTCTTTTTCTCTTCTTTTCTGTTTTTGTTTGTTTTTGATATTTCAGGATATGGAAGATTCAGGTTTTGACATGCTCACCATGGAAGAATATATTGTTTTGTCTCAAAGTAACCAAAGTTCGGGCATCGTATATCCCGATTTTAATGAAGACATCAACTTTGAGATCAGTTGCCAGTTCATGAGAGAACTTAGACAAAAGCTCTTTGCGAGAACCGATGATGATGATGCCCACCGCATGTGCGAAGAGTATTGGAGATCGCAGATCTTTTCCACACTGTGAGTCACTCAAGATGCATTAATGCTTAGAGTGTTCCCAATTACACTCCACGGTGCGCCCGTAAGATAGATGAAGATGCTTCCTGCTGGGTCGATTAATACATGGAATCTTTTAAAGAAAGCATTCATTCGGAGATATTGTCTTCCTTCAAAGATTGCCAAGAAGATGGAAGAAATAAGGAGTTTCAGACAAAAGATGGATGAAACGCTAGATGAAGCTTGGGAAAGATATAATGACCTTCTTTACAGATGCCCAACGCATGATATCAGCAACCATCAGATGGTCCTTATTTTCTACAAAGGTCTAAACATCTCGTCCCGCCAAATGCTCGACTCTCAAGGACCTATTCCTACGCAACCACTTGGGCCATAAATAGCAACAGCTTGGATGACATTGGCGATATCACCAACCAGCTTGATAGACTAGGATGTGATATGAATATGGTTAGGGAAAATATTCATGCTATACAAGAGCTTTCTCTCCAAGAAGAACGCGAAGAATATGAGCAGGTCAGGTATATTGAGTCATTGGAGGAAGCCGTCAATAATTATCGGATAATCTAAAAAGGATGCACGACTCGAATGATGAATGGATTAGGAAATTCAAGGAGGGCGCGGACTTAAATTTAAAAAATCTTGACGCTAAGAGGAAAAGCTTGGAGGCTAAGCTCGAAGAATTAAACCAAAAGGTGCTGAAAAGTAAAAAAAAAATGTGGTTGGAACTATCAAAGCAACTGTGGGAAAGATGACAAAAGTCAACAAGGAGCCGGTTCCTCATTTACCTTATATAAGACCTTATGAACCACCTATCCCATTTCCAGGACGATTAAAGGTTGCAAGAGATGAAGAAACAGGCAATGATCAATCAAAGAAAATGGAAGCAAAGAGCTTACAGGGTGATGAAGCAATTCCACAAGCCAATGAGGAATCAACCACAACACAAAACGGTATGACTTCTAACTCTTCTTTTATTCCTAACAATCTTGCATGTTTTTCTATTCAGGATGCTGAAATCATGGATGAAATCGTACAACCCATCACATCACCCGATAATGGTTATGAAGCTTCGGATAATTAGAATACAAAATCTTGGACACCTCAGTGATTAACAAGGAGACATATGAGCCGATTAATAAGCCACATCACGAGGTGAACAAATCATCAATGCCATCAACTAATGCGGGTAAGGTATTGAGGGAAATGACATCTCCTTTCAGGTATGATCATAATTTATCATTTCCCCATCCCATAGCAAATTCACACCCTCATGGTGTTTATTGCTATTTTCACCCACACTTGATTTCAAGTGAGGGGATGAACACCCTTTTACGTAGTAAATAAGGGTGGAGTCAAGCTCGTGACTCGAACAAAAACAAGCGCTTCGTGGGAGGCACCCCATGCCTATCTTTTCTTTTTCATTTTATTAGTATAGTTGGGTTTTGTGTTTTTAACCATTTTTGCAGGAATCGGAGAAGATTGCATCAGTAACTTAAACGGGGACCTGATCTGTCCATCAGTTACGGCGTAACTCATCTCAATGATTACGCCGTAACACATCACACGAAGCGATTCTCTCCAGAGCATTACCAATTACGGCGTAATCCCATGCTATGGTTACGCCGTAGCTACCCTCCAGTAGCGACTACCAGGTTTTGCCATAATTACGGCGTAACTCCTTCAAAGAGTTACAACGTAATTATCCTCCAGTTTAAATTCTCTCTATAATAGCACAATAACCTTGTATTAGTTTTAAATGAACTTTGTGGATGTATTCCCTGTAAACCCTCACGATACTTCACTCGTCCACTTGGGACACCAAGTGGTTTAAAAGGCTTGTTGCATACGCTAAATGCAACCGTGATTCCTACGAAAGTGTGTTAGGTTTTTCATTTTCTTTTTATACTTGTTATTTTTCTAGTATGATGCGTTTGGTTGTCTTAAGTGAATGCAGGTTATTTAAGTTTGCTCATAAATCTCAAAGCCGGACACGTTTGTTCGTGTGTCTTCGATCATGCCGAGCAAATCCAGGGGAGTTTTCTGTTCCAATTCTAACCCTTCTTATCTTTCATTTATATGCTTAAGTATGACCCAAGTAGGGGGAAGGGATTCGACATAGACACCCGCTTGATTTTACTTGCCCTTATTTTTCTAGTTTTTGATGAAAAGTGTTTCATTAGTAAAACTTTGACATGTTTTTCATTACTTAACTGGATTAATCTAGTCTGAGCACACCTACCCTATATTTCCATTGGGTGAGGATAAGCCTTTCCGTTTTCCCCTTTATACATAATACCACAAAAATGAGTGTGCCGGTGGCTATAGTAGACTTTAGAACTTGGCCTTGTATATCTTTTCGAGACCATTATCATGAGCATTACACTGAGGTAACTTGGTGTGATCGGTGCAGCTAGGATATAAGGCATTTTTAGGATTAAACCCAAATATCCCATTTATGTATTGTGTTTATTGACTTTTCACATCGATTAGTCAATCCCTTGTTAAACCCTCTTTGTTGCACTCACCATTAGTGCAAGTTGCCCCTAGATACACCCTTCAGAGCCTTTTCTTTCATTTTGTTCACCCAATATATGTGTTTCGTTACACCTATCGCCTAGCCTACCCTGTAGTTTCCTTATGTCCATGGTCCGGGCGCTGTTGGTTAAATTTTGGTTCCACTAGTGAAAGTCGCGGGTTTTAAATAAAGGGTTTTGGAAGAAAATCGGGTTTAGATGATAGTTGATCTCAAGTGGGGGATGCTTTTTATGTTCGTATTATTTTATTTTTATGTACACCTTGTCTTGCATCAAAATAAAATGCAAGCAAGAGTCTGTTTATTAGTAGCTGATCGTAAATAAGCTTATTTGTCGTATTGTGTTAAGTGTTCTCGCCTTGTTTCATCTGGCGCAAATTTTTACAAATCCGTTTTGTCTTACGGATAAAATTAGAAACCCATACATTTCTATCTCGCCTTTCAAATTTTAATCAATATTCGTACAATGGGGACATTGTACATCTCAAGTGGGGGGATGGGAGATAGAAATGGTCGATTTTGATAGAAATATGTGCTAAATTGACCCAAATTTTAAAAAAAATTTATATAGCACATTCTTTTTCATTTATGATGAAGGCCGCGTTAATGCATCTTATTTGCCTAGATTATGGAGTTTATGAGGCAGCACATTACATGTCTTATGCATTAACTCGTGTATTGGATTATTGAAGACCCCTTGACTATTGACCCTCGATTTTTGCTATGGGATTGAATGCGACTAGCGGTGGGGTGACTGTGGACTTAGGAATCTATTTGTTTCGTGTCTTTTTATTTACACCCACTAAAATTTTCCCATGCCTTATCCTACCCTTGGTCGTGAATCGAGCTTAGGTGAGGAAGCGAACAATCATTGGTGCCTTGGCCATGGATTTGGTCATGTATCATTGGTTTTTTCCCCCTCGCCGGAGCTCGTTAGTAATGACAAAATAATCCCATAAGCCTTTATGTTGTGTCAACCCATTGCCTTTTAGAATAGCTGCATCTATAGACTCTAGTGGTGGAGATTAGTATCTTTGCTAAGCCTATGATAGAATACTCGCCATGACTGAGCAGTTAAGTGATCCCCCTAAAATAAACACGTGAATTATGAGAGAGAGAGAGAGTGTGTGTGTGATTTCAATTCCCTTTTCGTGAGGTGCTCGGTTTGGAATTTTCTAGCTTAGGTGATTTTTAAACTCATAACTTCCAATTAATTCTGGGAGATATCTTTTTAGAATTATTTAAAGGGTCTACTTGAGGACAAGTAGGATTCAAGTGGGGGATATTTGATAACATCAAATTAGCCCGATCTTTATATATCAAATTCCGTGTTTATGGCCTCATTTGTATTAATATGGTACTTAATTCGTTCATATTTGCATTTCAGGATAAATGAGGCGTTGGAGCGAAAAAGATGTGATATAAGGCCAAATATATGTTCTGAAGATAGATTTACAAGGGCCTATGAATTCAGTGTGAAGATTACGCCCTAACTCGTTAATAATGATACGGCGTAAATATTATGCTTTGAAGGATACGGTGTAACCATTTCTTATTGTTACGTCGTAATTATTTTTGTGAAGGTTACGGCGTAACGTAGCAATTTAGTTACGTCGTAGAGATAATTACAGAGCGGATAAGGATATACGGTTGAAGAATTGCGGCGTAATTCGGCAATTTAATTACGCCGAAATTAATAACTTGGGCGCGAAGGAGTGGAAGTCCAGGGGCTAAATGAAGTTAGATGATATTTATTCCGAGGATTGAAAGTAAAAATAACAAGTATGATCTGGGACTAAAGGTGACAATTCATATGAAGTTTATTTACTTCAAGGACTTGTTATAAAAGTGACAAGAGCGATGAGGGACTAAAAGCGTCAACAAAAGTATATAAGTTTCAATATAAATGGATGACTTGAAAAAGTACGTAATTCATTATTTACGTCATAATTACATATTTTGGTTACGGCGTAACTTAGTTACGACGTAACTAAATAATTTAGTTACGACGTAACTGTTCGAGATCCGGATTTCTTTGTGTCGACATTAGTTACGGCGTAATTTACACTTAAGGTTACCCCGTAACCATGTCGAGGCCTATAAATACACCCAACCGCATTTTCCGGTATCTCTAAACCCCTCTCCAAGGGTCGATTAGGCACCACTCTGGGGCATTTTCCAGTGATTCAAGCCGGTTTTGAAGGAAGAATTCACTCGCAATCATCATCATTATTAACTCTACATCAAGTAATTTGTATCAAATATTATGTTCAATTCGATTCATGATGTATTCAGTTTTGTTGGTATGATTTACTATATGTTTGGCTAAGCACTCTGGTGCTGGCCTAGTTATGATTCCTTAATTGTTTTGTTTGCGTTACTTTGCTTCAGTATAATTATTTCTAAGTGTATGCATGCATAGTTTATTGGTAGCTACCCTTGTTTGATGGTTTCAATGGCGGTGAGGCTAGTTGCCTAGGAGATATGACCAACTGACCCTAGGTGAGTGGGCGAGAAGGGAAGGGTAAGATATGACCAACCGACGACCCTTTCTACTTGTGCGATTTGACCAACCGATCACCTACCGTTTGGATGAACTTAAGAATTAGGGGTGAGTATTTAAGTTCCTAACGACGAGCACTCACTATTATAAATCTAGCATGTAGCGGAACTTAATGACTTGGCTTAGGGACCAAGAACAACAGGACTTATGAGGGACACCGACTTCTCTGTGGTGGCATCTTTGCCGATAGGTTAGGCGAATTGACTAAATGCTTTCCTCTTGACTTTGACCCCACCTGAAGTAATTGGAAGTAAGTAGACGTAGACATTACTAGCTAGGATGAATAACTAGGTTAGCACCACTATCCTTCATTGATCACACCTCTTGCCCTTATCTGCTTTCTTTTATTTCCTTGTTTTATTAGTTAATTTTATTATTCAATCTTAAAAATAATTGAAATCGTGACATAGACTTAAGTTAATTTCCAATCCACGTAGCTCTTGGGAAGACCTCGGTTTTACCGAATACTACACTACACACGACCGGGTACACTGCCCGTTAGTGCATTTGGGTAGACCATAGGTATAACGAGTAACTATAAATATTAAAATCTGGTCAGTAAAACCTGCATCACTTTCCTAGGTGCTTACGCCAAAGCGATGGAGGTTTGATCTAGTCTCAAGCCTATGGTAATCTATGTACTAGGACCTGTTAATGAGTGTTTATCTTCCATTTCCAACTTGTTATATTTCGTATACACCCGAGAGATGTGAGTATCCAAACACCCCATGTGAGGTGCTAGTATGTAATTTCCGTGCTTGTTATGACTTTTGCGGGGCTTATATGTGTTGTGAATCGTTCTAAACTAATGCTTCATGACCCCTAACTTATAAATCAATTGGCTAAAAGCACATTTGCTTGAGCACAAGCAAATACCAAGTGTAGGAATATTTGATAAGGATTTAAAAGGTACCGTTTTGGGGTCATTTAAGCCCTTAATTGATCGCTTTGTATCCGTTACTACTTAATTTCGTTCCTTTTCACTTTTTAGGTTTCTTGAAGGCAAATTCTTTGGAATGACACTTATACATGGACGAAAAGGCGAATATATGAAGAAAATGGCCAAAGTCAAGAATCGAGACACTCAAGTTCTTTGAATCAAGGGACGGCGTCGGCGTTTAAGTCGGCCTTGTCACAACATGTTTTGTGACGACTCAAGAGCCAAATTACTTATTTACAAGTGACGGCATCGGGTTTTAAAAGAGTAGGGTGTCATGACTCGACGCGGCTAGATTTGATCCGACGGCGTCGGTGATGAAGGCGACGGCGTCTGTGACACACGGTAAATTTTCACTAAAATTTAACTGATAATTAGTAATTTATTATTACTAAGCCTAATTCATTAAGCATGCATAAGCTTTGTCTGATCATTTGAGTAGATAACTCTCATACAATAAAGATTTCACCACTCTTGCATTCATATCATTTTATGAATATTTCACTTTGTCTTATGATTTAAATTGTAAGACGAGAGGTTATCTCGTTTTCCCTGGTGACCGACACAGCACGCGTACCGACACTATGATAAGGATTTGATAAAACAAATGACAAACTACCGTAAAGAAAAACATTACAAAAATAATAATATCTCCGATGCGTAACCATAAGATATTACTTCTAAAAGTTATCAAACAATGATACTTTGGTCACAATATGACTTCGCGGGACACAAAATATTTAACACACTATCACTTAAACAATAACTCTTATAAGACTCAAGTGCAAACATACATAGGTATAATGTATATGCATACATTTTATACAATAATTATCCTACATACATATACTTACACAAATAAATTAAAAGTCTACATTACCTATATCCTCATTTTTTTGTTACTTACACACTACTTTATTTTACTTTTATACAAAGAATACATTTACAAGAGAAGATATTATAAAAATTAATGTACCCTCCTTGTCTTTCTCCTTCACACACGACAAAACCAAACACCCAAAAGCAGAGATTGAAAGATTACAATCTTCATCTCTTACCCTAGCCCTGCTTCTCCTACCCACACGCCTCATAGGCCGAATCTCTCAAAGTAGTAAACCAACACTCCTCTTCCAAATATTCCTCATCTATCTTTACCAAATCCATGAAAGTTAAGCTTCCCCAAATCCCCTCTTGATGCGCGGCTACACCACGGTGGAATCCAAGAAGAATCAAGATGAATCAACAAAGAGAAACAAATCTTTCCACCAATCTATCTTGAGCCTATGTCCAAGATTCGTTTAGTTTTGGAAGTAAACTATTTTTGGCTTCAAACAAAGATGCAAGATGAGAAAGCTTGGTCAAAGACTCCTCTCTTAATCCCTTCTTAAGCAACTCGAATGACCAAGGACACATAAATCAAATCTCAAACACACCACAAGAGTGATATTCTCAAGAGTGTCGAGAAGCTGTTGGGTTTGCTCGGAATCAGTTAAGGGGTTTGATTTGTGTGGGGTTCCTCGAGTTAGCTTTCATCCTCAACATTATCTCATCTCACTCTTGATAAGGTTCATGGTCCTTCTCTTCCTTGTAGTTTTGTTGTAATATAAAGTTTGATAATAACATGTTATTTGGTAGTGTCTTGTTTGTGATTCGAATACATAAGTAAGGGTTATTGTTGTTGATTAATCTTGTAATTTCAGTAAATAATATATTCTCATTTAGTTGTTGAGCTCTTTTTGTTTTGTTTTGTCGAGACTATGAACCAAAGAAAACAAAAGTGTAGTTTTTACAAAAGCTAGAGCACAAGGTGATGTTAAAAATCTTTGTGATTGTTAAACAATTCATGTTACCTTGGACTTAAGTTGTCATTTGAAAAAATGGGTCGGTTTGGTTTTTCTGTCGAGAAGGGAATTTTAGAAAGGTTAAGTTTTGTAAAACTACTAATGTTAAATAGTGTTGAACCTGAGAATCTATGTTGGCTATTACTTTGTTTTGGGTACTCGCAACATGGATAATGTGGTAAGGTCGAGTCGAGTAGTACTCGACCATTGCCTGGTCTTATCGACTTCGTTAATGCTATGCGTTTAGTTTGAATATGAACCCACTTCGAGACCTATAACAACCATCAGTCAACCCATATGTGTTTCTCTAGTGTTGCGATGTGACTTGGTGGAGTCGAAACAATGAAAACCCCACTGTGGTTATCACCACAGTGGCACAATCCAAATCTTCAAAAAAAAAAAAAAACAGTTTTGATGAATTAACTTAAGTCTTGAGTCCAAGCTCCTGTCGAGAAGTCTTGGCTTCACACTCCTAAGACATGCTAAAATCGAGTTATATCTTGAGTCAAACCGTCCCGTGGAATGTCCGTGTCAAGACAACTACTCTAGCGTTATATTCTTGAGTCGAAATATACCCATTTAGAACTCGATCCGGGTCTGCTTGATCAACCATAATAGCACTTTGCTATTCTCTTTTTTTTTCGTCAAAAACTAGTAGCCTAGTACTAAGACTTTGAAATGAACACTCGAAATACCAAAACTTGTGCCAAGACCCTTCTCAGACTTTGGGCCTTGATCGCTTTAACACCCCAACAAAAGTATCCTACACCATCATTAAGCCTAACGCCCATTCTTTACATGTATTTCACTTGGCCTGTGTCCAATTGTGTACTCTACTTGAACAACAACAAGACGCGACCCATGGCGATTCGGGTGATCGTTTGGGTAGTTCAAGTTAAACCGCAACTAAAACTTAATGTGATAAATCAGAAATCGAGATATAAACTAAATATATTTTCGTAAATTCAAACCTTCTACTTTGATGTAAAAATAATTATATCGACAAGAAAACAAGTTGTAAAAGACATATCTCACTTAATAATTTTTGTCACAAAGTTAACGGCAATGTGTAAACAAATTTATGCCAATAAAATTATTAGTTGGGAACTATAAATACTAAGGACACCTTAATAATTAAATGGAGACTATTATATCATTTTGGTCAATCTATAAACTCGAGAGTTTTCAAAATTAACTCAAGTATTTTCTAAATACAATTAGAAAATAAATAAACTAATATTAGTTTTGACAATACCATTTCGTGTCAACTCAAATGGGTATATATACATTTATATACTCACTATTGGAATGTTATAATTATTTTCATATCAAACTTTGGAAGTTAAAACCATCTTATTGTCAACAAGAAAAGTATATATATACTTCGTATACTTGTTAGTAAAATCATTTTAACGAATTTTACAAACTAAAGTTTAGCTTTAATACAATTAAACTATTTTGAGTAAGCAATACTTAAAACAATTAACTAAAACGTTACCCTCCTTATCTAGGTCGCGTGTCGGTGCCGCTCCACAACCATCACTAATCCCACATTTTGATTGCACATTTGCTAAGGTGAGTTTTCATAGCCCCACTTTTACTTGATAAACTGTTTTATACATTTTGGGGTGAGAAATATGCAAAACATTTTATGGACCAAAACTATCACATGATTACTATTACGTGGTTTAGCCTAAGCCCTTATGTCCCTAGAGAATGCCCTTTTTCATGAACCGTCAATTCCCATTGGGAAACGCGAATGTTATAAATAGATCTATTGAGGTGACTCCTCAGTTCGGTTGGCCATGCTTAGGCCAAGGCGAAACGTATACCATGTCGGAATCAAGTGTTGAGGACAAAACACTTGCTATGGGCCCTATATTGTATGACATCTTTTAGCATCCGAAGCCGTCGTAGTATCGGTTGCATGAACTTAGAGCTAACGTAATAGACTTTCATCCATATAACATTATATTCGTTGTAATGATTATATGACTTTGCTTATGGTCCAAACTTACTATTTTAACTTAAACATATGAACTCACCAGCTTTTAGCTGACCTTTTAGCATATTTTCTCAGGTGTTTAAGTTATGTTCATGAAGGCAAGACAAGAAGCGTGTTAATGGTCGTAGTAGTATTAAAGAAGTGTTTTTACACAAACTAATGTTTTAATTTGGGACCACTGAATTCATGGGATGTGCAAATTTATTTAAACTATGTTGTAAGACAATGTTTTAAATCTATTTTATGAAATCAAACGGAGTATGTATTCCGTTCTTTATTACTTGTGTTATGATTCACCAATCCCGTAACGTTCCCGAATAACACGTATGCTTCCGCTAAACAAAATTTGGGGGTGTTACAGCGTCACAGGCATAAGGTGGCCGCCACAATGATAACGTGGCCAAGGCGAAAACCTAATGGCGACCGATTCGAGGCGTCACAATTAAAGAGTGGCCGTCGCGCTTTGTAACACTATATATAGAATCCGAATTTTCGGTTTTAGAGGTAGTTTCTTTGAGTAAAAACCTAAACCGAACCAAGGTCATCTTGTACGATATTTTAGGGTTCCATACCCTATTTTACATCAAGATAAGTGTTTTACTTCATTAATTCAATTATGTCTTCAATTGATTGTGTGTATGCTTGCATGTTCTCCATGTCCGCTAATTTACTTGTGTGTTTGCTTAGGTAATATGAAACTTAGTTATTGAATATTGATTGGTTGTCTCTTATCTTAATTGTGATTGACCTAGTATTGCAATAGGTCATTCGTTGTGTTATTAATGCTTGATTAATCTTTGTTGAACCTTAGTTTATAATCACCTAGAGTAATTGTAGGCTAAACATCCAAAGAATACCTTAGTGTTAAGTTTATGAATCATAGAGATTTTGTAGTCATTAACCATTGGTAGCTTCAAAGAGTTAGAGATAAACGCATACCCTACGACCTTAGAGACACAACGCGTTAAGAATAAGGACGTGACAATTCAACCATCAATAGGAGATAACTAGGGAGTAATAACACCTAAGTAAACACATTTTTAATCATCATACGAGCACACAACAATAGACATAGACTACACTCACCTTAGCTTAGATTATTAGAATAGATAATAGTAGAGTAATCGGTAGAAATACCAACCCCCAAATCCAAACCCCGAGATTCGTACCTTTCCATTTTCAAAAAATATAAAAAAGATAAAAAAAAAATAATCTTCCTCAACCCCAACCTTAGTGTAGTAACTTCTCACTAGCATTCCTATTCCCCTAGAGAACAATATCAATACCCGTGGCTTGCCCTAATACTACACTACAACGATTAGGTTCACTGCCTAGGGTGTTGAAAAACTTGCTTGACGAAAAGAAAGTTCCTTTGACCCCGAACGCGCTGTGTAAACGTATCAATTGGCAAGGTTGGTTTTCTGTGACTTTTGAGATGTTTATTACGGTTTCCGATAACCCAAGTCCACCCTTCATTGTCATCCTCAATTTCTCTCTCCATTGACTGTTGAGAGAAAAAGTCAATCTTTTAAGCAACAAATGTGCGTATGAACTTTCTTTTATGAAAATTGTGTGAGCCAATCATTTTTTTCAAATTATATTTAAAAAGAAGTTATTATTATTATTATTATTATTATTATTATTATTATTATTATTATTATTAACATCACTTTATTAAAAACTCAAAGGATTTACAAGAAATTAGTGAGAAGCCGAGAAAACAACCTGCCCCCACACCTCTAAAGAATAGCAAATCCAATCCTATTAAAATTTAGACCATGACACGTGCAATCGATATCCCGAGTCATCGAGAATTTTGTTATTATTATTATTATTATTATTATTATTATTATTATTATTATTATTATTATTATTATAATTATTATTTACATTTTGCCATCCACACCTCTAGCAATAGCAAATCCAATCCTATTATTATTATTATTATTATTATTATTATTATTATTATTATTATTATTATTATTATTATTATTATTATTATTTACATTTTGCCATCCTCAAAATTTTGTTGAAAACGAATAATGTTGACCTCTAGAATTATACTACAAACTAGTCGCAAGGGTCAATTTGATATAGAGGAGAGTTATTTTACTTACCAAACTTTTCTTACATATCAAGGGACTCATCTCCACCATCCATCTAAAAAGAAATCAATGGCTAAGATTAAAAGCATTTTATTATTTCACCTATTTTTTATAAGACCAAAATACACCGTTAGTCCCTAAACTTGTTCTTGCACATCACAATGGGACAAACTTGGGCATTATCATCGTGGGGAGTCTAAAACTTGGGTTTTTAATGCCAAACTCATCCCTTGACCACTAATGCCAAAGTCAATGTCTGATTTTTGTTTTGTAGTCGAGGGTATTTTAGTCCAAACACATTTATACTTTGTCTTCAATTTAATTCTCAGAATCTTCAACTTCAGCTTCAACACTGTGCAATTCAGTCAAATTCTCAAAAGATTGTTCAACAAAGAATCAATGGGAACGATCATGAAATCATCTTCCTTTGCACTAACTCGAAGCCAAACACGTTGGGGCGAAAACATCAAACATGTTGTCCTTGAAAATGTTCAAAGTGCTTCTGTTAGAGTCTGTTCACGCCAAGAGAACATTGTTGGTGTTAAACTGCCAAAGTTTGATTTTTTCACAGAAGGTGAGATGACTAAGAATGACTTGACCGGACTGGCTAGAGGAGGTCAACAGGTACAAGGATGTCGTTCAGCCTATCTGAAAGCCGTTGAGGTTCTTGTTGATCTTGCGTCTCTCCAAACATCATTTCTGAAACTTGATGGGGGCGATCAAAACCACTAATCGCAGAGTCAATGCCTTGGAGAGTGTTGTGAAGCCGAGATTGGAGAACACCGTCACTTATATTAAGGGCGAGTTGGATGAGCTGGAAAGCGAGGATTTTTTTCGACTAAAGAAGATACAAGGGTACAAAAGAGAGATGGAGAAGCGAGGAATAAGTTGTTAAAAGTTGGACTATGGCGTTGATGTTTCAAGAAAAGGGCCCTTTTTATCCGGAGCTCAACCGAAAGATGAAGACATAATATTTTGATCGAAGGTTAGTAGTAATTTCATTGATCGGTTTTATACTTTGAACTGTCGCTCATTTTATCAATGAATAAATTTCGTTCTTAAATCGAATAAGGTTTCATATTTATTGTCGTTCATAGTTGCAATCCATGAGTAATACTTTACACCGACCGAAGTTTTCCTATATACACCAAATGTTTACCTTGTACATTATAATAGGCTTGTTATGATATATATATATATATATATATATATATATATATATATATATATATATATATATATATATATATATATATATATATATATATATATATATAGGGTTAAATGAAAAGTTTCTTATAATGAAAAGAATGAGAAGGCATGTGGAGGTGACATGTGTCACCACATCACCACGCCATGTCGTCGTGTCACCCCACCCCACCCCACCCACCAAAAAATTTTTGGGCAAAAAAAAAAAATCCGCCAAAAATTTCCTTAAAATTTATTCTTGCATCACAGTTATAAAAATACCGCATCACAATTATAATTATGATGCGATGATTTATAATCTTAATGCACTAAAATCATGATTACGATGCGGTAAATTTATAACCGTGATGCAAGAATTTATAACCTTAATGCACTAATAAGTTTTGGTGCATCTTTATTATAAGTTAATAGTTCATTGCATCAACTATGATGCACTAAAATCAATGTTATAACCTTAAATGCACTAAAATCATGATTGTGATGCAATAACTTTATAAGCGTGATGCAATAATTTATAACTTTAATGCACTAAAATCATAATTGTGACGCAAAGAACTTATAACCTTAATGCACTAATAAGTTTTGGTGCATCTTTATTATAAGTTCTTGCATCATAGTTAATAGTTAAGTGCATCAACTATGATGCACTAAAATCAATGTTATAACATTAATGCACTAAAATCATAATTGTGATGCAAGAACTTTATAAGCGTGATGCAAGAATTTATAACCTTAATGCACTAAAATTATGATTTGTGATGCGGTAACTTTATAACTATGATGCAAGAAAAATTTGGCGGGAAAAAAATTTTGCCCAAAAAAATTTTTAGCATGAAAAAATTTCGGGGAGGGTGGGTGGTGGGGGTGGGGTATGGTGATGTGGCATGATGATGTGCAAGGTGACACATGTCACCTCCACATGCCTTTCATTCTTTTCATTCTAAAACTTTCATAATAACTCAAACCTATATATATATATATATATATATATATATATATATATATATATATATATATAAATATATATATATGTTCTTGATATATATAATAAAAATAAAAAGCAGTGGAATACGGTGGAAACAAAAGCGTGTTCACTTTAAAGTTAATTACTAGGAACAGTTAAGTTTTCATCATATAATGGCCCCACCACCGGCATTTCGACGAGTGATGTAATTTATACCGCCAATGCTAATCGGAAAGATGGATTTGACGTTAGAGCTTTAGTAGCAGTCGAATCGTATCTCGTAAATCTTTGTTGTGAAGCGGTAGAATTTTTCTTGAAACTATCATGTGATGGTGTGGGATGAAACGGCTCACTTAGCATTTGTCTTCCAAGTTATGAAAACGGATTCGGTTTTTAAAATTTGACTCAATGGATGAAGAAGAATAAGAGGACGAAGAAGAGAAATTAAGGCATGTAGAAGAAGAATATCGTGGCGCGGTCATTGAGAAGTTTGACGAGTTTGATCTGTTGACATGAGGACTTGATGTGAGATCTAGAGTGATAGTTGGGTGTGATTGGTATGTGGAGATTGTTGTGTTGGGTAGATAAAATGGATATTATGGAGCCCTTGGGCTGTAATTAGTAATGCCATGGTGGCTAGAGAAGGTGGTTGTTGAGGCCGTGGGTAAAACCTGAAAATCTAAAACATAGATAAAGACTAAAATACCCTCGAAATCAAAAATTATAAAATACGTAAAATACGTTTATAATCATTTAACGAAATTAAAACTAACTTGCGAATAATTAAAACTTAACTAAAATATGTACGTGATCGATTTTGTACGACGAAAGATTTAAACGTCTCGCGTAAAAGTTTGGGCCTCGCCATTTGTTTGATTTTTGGATCCGATGGGCTCGTTTTCTTTTTGCCAAGCCGAGAGTCCAAGAAGCCCATAGTGGCATTTGTTTTGTTTCGTGTGGACTCAAGAGCCGAAGACCATTGGGCCGTGGGTTTTGTTGTGTTCGGTTGGACCAAGCCGAGACCCAACCCCCCTCCTCAAGCCCTAACCGAAAATGATACTAGCTATAAATACAATACATAAACACAAAAGTGAAACCATAGTTTAGTTTTGCCTCTCCCTTTTCTTTTCTCCTATTCGGCCGAACCTAGCAACCTTGGTGTCGAGACTTTGCTTCATCAAAGCTAAGGTATAACATGTTTCTCGTCTTATTTTGATAACACCTAACGTATCAAGTGTTGTAGCTTGTTTGTTTTAGTCGACTTGTGTTTCTTTTTCTTTTGTGTCGAGCCGTGTGAACCAACAAAGGCAAACCATATAAATTGAACTTGATAAATATAAAAGAACATGATATGTAATACGTATTATTGAATCGGATCATGGTTAAGTCGAGCTATATAAGAACCGAACCACATGCATGTGAACCGAACCATGTATATGTTTCGGCCAAGGTATAAAAACATGATAACTTGAATATGTAAAGTACGAAGATAAGCTAGGACTTGCGTAAAGTGTTGTAGCCGAAACCCTAGGTTTGAACCGAATCATATAAGAGTTTTGAAAGTGTGTTTAATAAGTAAAGGTCATGTAAACATAAACCCTAGTTTGAATGTGTGAACCGAATAATGCAAGCCGAACCATAAATGGTTTGTGAACCGTGTCTCATATGCGTGTGTTTTATAAGTCAAGTGAGTTTGTGGATACGTAAACGTAGTACGTGGTCGTATCTAGACTAAACTATTGTGCATGTGTGTGTAGATGTGTAATTAATCCGAGTAATAAGTAACTTGTGTCACATAAAATCATAAGCGTGCATGGGAATAAAAGTTGACGATAACATGTATATAAGTAACGATGGTTAAGACAAGAAGGTGTTGGTTAAGTAGCGAGTCATTAAAAGACGTAACATGTAAAGTAAATGCATATTAATGTGATATTAAAAGATAGAGAAAACCCTAGAACATAATGAGAGTCGATTAGGGTTTGAAGCTAAGAGTGTTAATTCGTTATTTCATGTGTGAGTTATGACGTTCAAACTATTTTCACATTTAACCCTAAACTTTAATAAATAACATAATGAACCCTAATCTACGATATTAATTATA
Source organism: Chrysanthemum lavandulifolium (assembly GCA_022545495.1). Lineage (NCBI taxonomy): Eukaryota > Viridiplantae > Streptophyta > Magnoliopsida > Asterales > Asteraceae > Chrysanthemum > Chrysanthemum lavandulifolium. Next base: position 274,714,702 of record CM040244.1, read on the forward strand.
AAACACTTAAGTCTCATTTAATCATAAAACCCTAAAGTATGAAGATCACTGAATACACTAAGTATAACACCAAATATTAAAAGATCATTTCGACGATTATGGAATCATGAATAACATGGACGACCGTTAATGTGTATAGGTTACGAGAAGAAGGAGTAATCATTTGCTTTCCGTATTGCCGATCATTTGCTTTGGAATAAGGCAGATATTCGACATTTTCAATAAAGGTTCCTTTTAATGTTTCCTTTCGTTAGCCTTTATATTAGGGTTTCCTAAGCCTTTGCTATGAACCCCATTCATTTTGTTTGAGTTGTTTATCCGAACTCGATTTCAATTATGAAAACATCGATTTTGAACTATATGATATGAAACTCTAATTTTGGAAATATGAATGATTTTTCGATAAATATGATCCGTGTCGGTTATGACATTACGTTTGACCTAAGATAGTTTGACACCGAGCCAAATATTTCACTAGTCATGGGGTTCCATGTCCGTGTCGATGATGCACCTCGATATGACTCTAGGCGATAGAGTGATGTTCGCCACGTCTACGGATGGTGAAGCATATTTTGTATATGTAGGAAGGGCGTATGGATGCATCCTAGATCGTTATCTCATTATCTGTTATATGTTATCGATGATTGATGTGCGTGCATGCACGCCCTTCATAACTCTGGTAGGTCTCCCTACAAATGTTGCCTTATGAGAATATGATTATGATCCGATATTTGTTTCGGGCTCGTGGTAGTTAACTATAAACTTTATTTGAAAATTTTGATTTATACTTTGAAAATGACTATGATTTTGCTATCTTTCGCTCACTATATTTCATATTCGATATCGTTTAGTATTCGCTTTGCTTTCATATCTGCTCATGGGCTTTTGAGCTCGGTAGCATTTTCTTTTCTTCCGCGGTATCTAAGCATTGGAAGTCGGGTTTTGCTTGGGATGAGTGCATGGTGGACTTACCTTAGAGATATTTAGCTTTGATCTTATGATGCCATTTAAGACTTATTATTTCGTATATTTTGTTGGAGTTATTTTTCCATTGGGACCTATGTATTGAAGTCGTTTTGACTTGAATTATTTCGCATTTATGTTAAGATTTCTTTTGGATATTTATGTTTGCTTTGATATGACACAATTATCATGATTCCTTTACCCTTGTCGGGCCTGGGGCGTTCTGCGATCGTGGTGAGACCTAGTTGTGAGGTTGATGAGGTTGATTTTAACATTGAGGCGGTAATGAGTGGTTGAAGCCATTCTTAGTTCTGGCCGATCTTGAAAGTGGGTGGTTGTGAGTTCCTTCATAGGTGGTGATTAGCACAAACCTGTCCTAAGCACATTTTTGCACCTGAATTTTAGAAAAAATAATAAATTCAATTGCCAACTTGTGTAGCTTCTGAGAATTAAATTGAAGACAAAGTATTAATGTGTTTGGACTAAAATACCATCGACTACAAAACAAAAATCAGACATTGACTTTGACATTAGTGGTCAAGAGATGAGTTTGGCATTAAAAACCCAAGTTTTGGACTCCCCACGATGATAACGCCCAAGTTTGTCCCATTGCGATGCACATGAACAAGTTTAGGGACCAACGGTGTATTTTAGTCTTTTTATAATTTAAATATCTCTTAAACCGTTAATCGTTAAAGCAAAATAATTACACAACCGCGACGAAGATTTAATTATCTTTCTATAGGCAGGCACTTTGATATACTTTCGAAAAAGAAAAAAATCTTTTTTCACGTTTTTCGTCATTTTCGCTTTTCTTCAAACTGGAATTTGCGTGAAATATCATATATGATTTAACACTAATTTGAAGATCATGTGATATTGGTGTTAAATCACATATGATATGTAATATAATATGTGATCTTAGTGTTAAATCATATATGATAAATCACATATGATATACATATCATATATGATTTAACACTAATATTACGTGTGGTATTCAAATTAGTGTTAAATCATACAAGATATGATATTTTCATACAAATCTCGAACGCAAAAACGAAAAAACTTAAAAAATGAAAACACGAAAAAAAAATTTGTCGAAAGTATATCAAGTCTTTACCCATAAAAGATAATTAAATCTTTCGTCAGAATTGTATATATTTTTTAAACGACGATTAACGGTTTGAAATATATTTATATTTGAAAAAGAATGATGAAAGTGAGTTTTTTTAATTGTTGAGATTAATCTGATCCATTGTATCTAATAAAAATAAATAGTGGAGATTGATCCCTTAGTATGTAAAGAAGTTTTTGTCCTCAAATGATCTTAAATCTTTGATATATTCATAGAAAATATTGTGTGATGATATACCATTCAAAAACAAACATATGTTTGTTTATTTTTCAGCAATGGTATATGACTTGTTAAAAATGTTTTTCAGAAGCAAACAATTAGACCTAGAACTGATATTAAAATTTAAAATAAATAAATAAATAAGCATCATGTAATATTTAGTTTTTGGCATTAGCAGTTCCATTGATTTATTTTTCATTATTACAATCTAAAGTATTTTATTTGACTTTTTGGTTAAAAGACTAGTTGGTTGCAATAGAAAGGCAGATACTTCTTCATTCAGCTGATAACTCCTCTAATCACTTGCAAAGGGAAGCTAGTATACGACGAGGCGGCTTTAGTAATGGTCTTCGGCTATGAAGAACCATCAAATTATTAACAAGCATAACATCGCCTTTCGTCCAAGGTATAACAACACACTCTTCGTCCAATATACTCATAAAATCTTTCAAAGCATCATCAGGAACAAGGTCACCGTTACCTAACTCCACTGATGTATTCCGTCTATTACTTTGATCACTCGCAGACCCATTGTAACTAACAGCTAGACTATTGAACCATGTTTTTCGCTGAGTCTCTTTGTGAAACCTAACGGCTGGCACTGGACCCATTATAGTTTTTGCAGCATTTCCTATCCATTCCAGCTTTGTTCCTAGTTTAGCAGCCCTGTTAATGGAGCATTGAAATGGGCCGTGGTTAAATATTGCAATGGTTTAAGAGGGCGTTTGGAATTGCTTATTTAAGTACTTATCTGGTCACACCTATGCAAGTAAGCAGTTTGTGTAAAACTTTTGCTTTCCAAGCAGATAAGAACTTTAAAATAAGCAGTCTCAAACACCCCTTAATAAAGTTGGGTCGTTTACAGAAACATACATTTGCTCAGCAACATTCTTGTCTTCGGTCTTGTATGTGGACTTCCAACTACTGCCCGTAAAGGATGATGGATCGTCCTTTTCGCCTGCTACTTTTATATATGTCAATCCATGCTCCTCAAGCCGTCCAACGAAATCTGGGTGCCTTTCTTTCATCTTTTCATATATGATATGACTCAAAACTACCGGTGTTTCTCCCCCTTTTCCCGGTTCTTCTTCGCAAAAGAAGAATAATTTGGAGGGGAAATCTGGAACCTGTCATAGTCTCAATTATATAGTGTTATATTCGTCGGTGACTATTGAAAGAATATGTCTAAGCCAGCAATTTTAGTCTATAAAAATGAATAAAAAATCTAAAGAGTCAAGAAACGCACATAAGCCATCTCATGATGGAAAGGAATTCCTTGATCAGGAGGATATTCATTCGCAGTATAAACCCTGCCAACAACTTTGGTTCGAGAGGCTCGACCACCAACATAAAAAGCTTCAGGGAAGCCAAAAGCTTCAACAACGTCGTTGAAGTCAGAAGAAGACTTAACAGGAAAGCCTCTAAAGAAAATAACTCCTCTTTCGTTTAAAAGAGACTCTAGCCATGTCTTATTAGCTCTTATAGCCTCTTTGAAACCATATAGATCAACTACAGTCGTATCAGAACTGTAGTTAGGCGATAACACAGCTGGAAATAGTATGCCATCCTGAGATTTTTGCTGAGGTAATTCTAGTTCTTGGAAGAATTTTTCGGTTGCCATTTCGAATGCTTATCGAGTTTGACCCGATCAGGTATTACACTGAGTCTTCATATGTAGTTTGTAATTTTGTATGTGAGACATAAGTCCAAAAGTCACATGTGGTAGAAACACATGCATTGAATACTTTGTGAACGAATTTTTTATGATGATTAGGACAAGTATTCATGTGATTGTGAGCATTAAACATGTGATTGTGAGCATTAAACAAGTGATTGCAAATGTCTAACACGTCACTTTGATGTGTACATATTAGTTTATAAAATTCAAGTTGGCAGTACATATTGGAAATATTTGTTTTCTTAGGCTATAAAATTCAATTAAAAATTGAAGACCAAACTAATGAAACTTATTAAAAAAAGGGAAATTTGTATGGCATGACTGACATTTATTTCTAACTTGCCCCACTTTATAAGCATATTTTCAAATCTAAAATCATTTTTTTTAAGGGGCTGTTTACTTTTTGGGTTGAGATTGTCTTAAGTTAGAAGGATGTGAACTGTTAGATTTGATTTAATGGTTCAAATCAAAAAAACTTCTTTTGATTTAAGCCATTAGATCAAATCCAATAACTCACACATGTCCAACTTGACTCAAGTTGTAAAAACAACTTGAGACAATCTCAACCCTTACTTTTTTGTTGTATCATCTAAATGACTATGGCATCGATATAATATTATTTTTTTTATGACTATAGCATCGATATAATATTATTATCTTTTTTAATTTGGGCCCACAAATCCTATACATTATCTATATCACTATGAGTGTAAATATGATACTTATCCCATTCAGAGGCTAATATAGGAGGGGGACCACTAACATTTGTAAATCTCTTAAAAAATAAACAGCCCATAAATGACAAAACTACTCTCTATTCACATACGTGACAACTAGGGGTGTATTCGGGTTGACCCGGTCGAGTTCGGGTCAATTCGGGTCAAGGCTCAAAAAAACATACCCCAACTCGATCTTATTTAAAACTCGGGTCACTCGGGTTGGGTCAATTCGGGTTCGGGTCTGGTTAGCTCGGGTTCGGGTCTAGGTCTTTTAAAAATAGTACACCCTCCTTCCCAAAATTATTGTCCCCGCTTAACTTTTTTGATAATTTTTTTTACAACTTTGACTTTAAATATTTTTGTTTGTGTTATATAATACTTGATGAAATATATATGAATGGACTTGTTTTTAAATGTATTTTCATTGGTATAATTTTCATCAACTATTGTGTGGAAAACTAGAAGGGGGGTGAATAGTTTTGCCAATTAAAACTTTCTTTTAAACTATTTAGATCGACTTATGTCAATCTATTTGGATGTGTGTGTTGGATGTTGATAAACAAACATATATAAGTATGTAATGAAAAGATAGGAGTAAAGACAAAACCACAACGCTGAAGATTTATAGTGGTTCGGCCACAAGGACGCCTTCCGCTCTACTCCACTCCCCGAGTCACCTACTCGAGAGTTCATAATCACTACACCAACTCCTTATGGCGGAGAAGCCTTCACAACGTCACCTACCCTTTTTCCTGCTAGGCTAACCACCGGGTTCTTTCACCCGCGAACCACACCTACACAACGTCGCTTACCCTTTATCGGTACTAGGCTAAGTACCTAGTTCTTTCACACCAAAGTGAACCACACCTACACAACGTCGCCTACCCTTTATTAGGTACTAGGCTAAGCACCTAGTTCTATTGCGATGGAGGAACTACTACCCAACACTACACCAACGACTAATCCCGAAGGGATCAACTCCTTTTACAACATCATCAGGATATCAATATCCTTGGATCTAGTATTAATCTATATTGTACATGAAACACACCATATCGAATGTACATCTAAGGCACCTTCACTAATGCCTTTAACTAGATCTTCAAGACACCCTTCACTAATGTCTTGTATCTTGACTTTAAGCACCTTTCAATATTGCTTTAGTCTTGACTTCTAAGCACCCACCACAAGTGCTTATGATATGGACGATAGATACCCTTCACTAATATCTTCGCTTCGACACTTGAGACACCTTTCACAAATGTCTTCAACACTTAGAAAAGAAAATCAATCATCAACAAGAAGACTTGATGGTCTTGATGATGAGAAGCATGGCAACTCATGGACTTGAGCTTGCTCGACTTCAAAGGTGGTGATCTCGCCTTTAAGAGGAACCTGAAGATCACACAAAACAAAACTACAAACATAGATCTCTTGGATCCGAGGTTAGAAGTTTTTGACTCTATGGGAAAGTATGTTAGAAAGGGTGAGCAACAATGAAGAAATGGCTCACTATTTATAGAGGAAAAATTCTACTGTTCCCCGGATCCCATGGATCCCTTTCAAAAGGGATCCGTCTCGCGTAAAGCTAGGGATCCGTGGGACGCTCCTCTTTACCCATGTGTATTTTGGTTATGGGTCATGGGTTGATCCAAGGGTCTTTAGCTAGATACAATGTATCTTTTGAGTGCAATGCACCTAGTCACATGGGTATGGGTCAAAACCATGCATTATGGATATTATCCATATATGATATAAGCATGATGTCATGCAATGGGTTATGGGTCATGGGTTTTGGGTTGTACCCAACTATATTCAATGTATTTGGTCAATGGATTATGATACTTAAGTTTCTACCCATTTATATTACCCAATATACTACATACTAGTTATGTGTATATTTTACCCAAATATGTAAACACTAGTTGTTGTACATATGTAATATTAAATCATAAAATCACTTATACTTGTTTTAGTGTTTTATGTGAAAATGTGAATATGTTAAAAACTATTAGTTCAAACCATTTACGTATTTTATTTATTTCGTTAAAATGATTTTCGTTTGTTATCGACAAAACATTAAGATCGTAAAATATAAATAAACGCTTTTACGGCTTATTTGTATTAACAATGTCCCCTTTTGTTGATGACAAAACATAAAATTATTTTAAGGAAAAGCTAAAATTGTAAAAGTTTGAATTGTAGTTTTTACTTTTCTTCCCTTTTGTAGAAACAAAAAGAGCTTGAAGGAAACTAACACATTGTTTTAGGAAAAACATGTGAAAGAAATAAAAGGAATAGAGAGCAAGTAACGGGAAAGGATCTCGTCTTTACTCCCCTCGACTAGTCCATCCCTATGTGCGTCGCCAAGAGACTAATACTAAGCTAGTTTATTTGCAACTAAGTTTGCAAAAGATTCCGTCTATGTGATTTAATGTGCTCCCCTTGTTGATTGCAATTTTGCAAAGGGATGTCATAAAATGTAATCCTAATATTGCAAGTAATTTGCAATGTATTGCTTTGACACAAAGCACCCCCTAGCTTTAGGATGTCAAAGTCATCATGTGTAAATTGAATAACTACAAAACAAAGATTAGAAAACAAGTATAATGCACAATTTCCTGCAAATGTGATCCAAGTTAGTAGAAAAATAGTTTTCTGTATCACGGATCCCACGGTTCTCTCCTAGTAGGGATCCGTCTAGGCAAATTAAAGGGATCCGTCTGGCTGATGAATAAATTTAGAAAATGGTGGTATAACAAATATTGTTATCACCAAAGTGAGATATGAATTATACAACATAATCATATACTCAGAAATATAGCAAGTAGCATGTAATTTCATTTAATAAAACTAGAGTTATGATATACATGACTCTAAAAACTAAGAAAATAAATGATACATGACTAGGAATTTCTAGACCAACTAATGCTTGATACTAGGACACCACAAAAATCTTCTAGCTCAAGTTTGTTTAGGTTTAATCTCGTCGAAATGTTCGAGGAGGTGATAGAACATGAAACGTTGGTCTTCTCGCACTTCATGTATCAAACTTTCAACATGTTGACAATGATAACAATCTTTGTCATGGCTAGGTAGTGGTGGTGGAAGAAATGAAATGGCTTGATGCGAAGGATCAAGTGAAGCGGCTCATGGAGCCTCAAACGACGGAGGGATTGGTGGAGGCTCATTTAATAATGGCTCACCAAGAATGATGGTGGTGGTAGAAGTGTCAACTTCCATATGGTCGGGTGGTTGACTTGATGATTTCTCATAATCCAAATGGGATTATATGATGAAAATGGCGAAAAGGAAGCCGGAGCTAATGTTGACTCAACACCTTGATTTTATACCATTATTCCTCCTAATGAGCGTAATGTTGTCGTGAGGAGGAGGACGAGACGCCTAGAGGCAAATCCTCTAAATTGTAGAGGTGTGGTGATGATAGTGGAGATGTAAAAGAAATAGCTCTAGGAACCAATGGTGATGGTTTAGTGGAGATGATATTGTTTGGCCTAGGAGGTATGGTGGTGTTTAGCATAGGTAGTTTTGAGGGTACTATCCTTTTAGGAATTGGTTTGATTGGTTGAGAAGAGATCCTTGCATTTGATGGCTTGACCGGAGACGATTCAGTAGAAAAAATTTCGTGTACAACACGAGCAATTTTCTTGGGTGGTTCTTTGGTAGATAAGTTACTACTTGGAGTTTTCCTCATGATGATCTCAAGAAGTTTGTAAGGGTTTCTTAAGTGCTGAAAATGAGGATGAGGGTGATGACTATGGAATTCCTAACAATGTGGTTTATAAAGCAAGAGATTTGGCAAGTGCATTCAAGCCTTAAGCCACTAAAATTCATTGGAATGTGATGATTAACATGCACAAGAGTCAACTTCAAAGTTTGTACTGATCTAGGAACTCATTTAAGATGAGATGGAGTGTTTAAGTTAGAAGATGAGCTTGAAATGATTGTTTTAGCTAGAGTTGACATAACTGTCATCCGATCCCATGGTTCCCTCCTGTAGGATCCGTCTCAGGCTAATCCTAGGGATCAGGCCTCACAGACTATGAAAGAATAAAATGATGTTTCTAATGTCTAAGATCTATACCATCTTGAGTGTTTCAGTCCTCTAAGTGTTTTAAATGGCGGGTGCTTGAGTACTTGAAGGTAATGAGTGATGTAGCTAATGATTGCCTTTTATGGAAGAAATTGGAACTTTCATGAGTACCAATGAATGAACAAGGATGACACTAAAGATTTTGAGAGTGTCAAGTGAAGCTAAATGATTCTAGAGATCAGATAGTGACTTAGATTAATCCTTTGGAAAATATCCTAAAAGCTTAAGATGGAAAAACTAGAATTTGATCAATTTCGACCAATTTTGACGTAAGAATGATTATGATTAATTTTGCTATAAGAGGTTTCCAACGTTTAGATATGAGGGATCATGTGAAAAATGATGTGTGAGCTTGAGAGCAGAAGAGTAATGGATTAAAGTGAAACGATAGATCTACAAGCGTCTTTGAGTGTGACCTAGGTGAGTCATGTGTGAGTAGGAAGGATCTACTTAACTTAATAAGGACTTAATTTGCCTTAAGACACTATGTCAAGCTTAGTGTGAGATGTTCTAAGGACATGTTTGAAATACAATGTTTGTAATTGCACTTTCTGTTTGCCGGATCCCACGGTTCCTCAAATGTAGGGATCCGCTCAAGACAAACTTTGGGATCCGTCCATCGCTAAGCGAATCTTTACTAAAGGTATGCAATGATCTTGACAATGCATTATATTCCAAGGTTAGTTTAAGGGGTTCTAACACTAAGATATCAAATTTAAGATGTTTTATTTCATGAAAGGAATTGGATTACATTGATAAAGCACGAGTACAAAAGGATTGATCCTATTTGAAAGACTACTAGATTCCTCGAGTGTTTTCGCTAGAGGATCATCAAATGGTTGATGAGTGTTGGCGGATTCAGAATAAAGAATGTCTTCATGAGGAAATGTTCGGTTCCATCATCTTGTTCCAAGCACGCATAAACGGACTTTGATATCGAGGATGAAAATGCATGACATTATGATAGAGGCGTCAAGAACATTCCATAGGGAATGAGTTTATTCTTGGAGCCTGAAGGTTTACCATTCGCCTTGCAAAGAAGTAGGTGAGATTGTATGGTTGTTGTGTTAGCAAACAATACATTATGCGAGCACAACAAGCGGGAAGGATTTCTCGATTTATCCTAAGGCTCCAAACATTTTCACGTAGGATGAGTGCAAGGGCTTGTACTCTTCTAGAATATCCCGTGTAGATGATGTTTGGATTGGAGTGATGGGGTTTGCATAATAAGCTTAATTAAGTCTTGGGAAGGAATGTGAGAACAATACGGACTATTTTCTTCACGAAAGTTGAAGAGAGAATCACGAGACCAATCTTCGTGAAGGCACATTGTCCATGATTTCGAATTCGGAGAATTTGAGCAATTGCCCAAGAGTCAAAACAAACTTTTGGTTTTGATCCAAAACCAAAGGGATGAGAACGATCCTCGTTACGAATGAGTTCGACTTGACTAAGAATTCCAATACAAACCTGGACATATTTTCTCGTTAATTTCGAGAAGACATTCTAGTCCTATGGCTCGGAAGGAGGTATTGATACATTCTTCGAATTGTAGAGAGGTTTCAACACGTCCTTCATGGAAGTGACGGGTTTCGATATTATTGAACCCACGGACATGATTGCCAGTGTGTTGGGCTCAAGAGAGATGTTCGGATGTAGACGCTAGAGAGTTAAAATCAAACTCATATACGTACGACATAGTGAAACCTATAGAAAAGATGAGTTAATAGAAAGTGATGTTTGTGGTCAACCAATGATTATCTACCGTTTTTACTAGATTTTTATTAACAATGGTTTTTAACAACAATGACACTTAGCTTACTTATTCTAGTGGAATACTACATTTAGGAAGAAAGTGGTTTTTAATTTGCATGAAAAATTGTTTTCCAGTAGGACGGTTCCCACGGTTCATTTCAAAAAGGGATCCGGCTAGTACATTTGCCGGGATCCGTGGATCTGTAGTTACAGAAACAGATTTTATGATAAAAAACATAGGTTTTTAGATCTCATAGTTTTATACCAAGATAAGTGTTTTAGCTTACATTTTTCTTTTAGCATGCATACATGACTTCTAATGTATCAAGAAAAAATAAAAAGAAATGATAAACACATTATGATAATAACCTAGACAAACTAGATTATTAGTAATATTTCATTTCAATGCTAAGGATGATACAAAGGATTGGGTATATAACCCCAATGTAGATTAACAACACAAAGTATATGTCTCTGTATGTGAACTTCATCATAGGGAATACAAGTGCGATGAGTGTTAAGGCGATGAGCACGAGGGCGATGTAAACCATGTTGAAGACGATTCTTCTTGGTTTCGGTTGAGATGAAATGGAGAGGAGGATGAAGTTTTGAATGAGAGGAAATTTTTGAAATTGGAAGATTTGAAAAAGTGAGGATTTGATGGAGTGGATGACGGTGGGAGTATTTATGGGAAAAGAGGAATTTTTGATATTTGTGTTTTGTTTTATTAATTGAAAGATATGATTTTTGGATTAAGTGGAACAAAACACAAGTTTTATGAACCATGACTTTTAGACGAAAGAGTGATACGTATATGAGAAAAAGCTTCCTAATGAATCTATATGTAAAACATGTGTATTCACGAAAGCTACTCAAATAAATACCTAAGTAATCACACTTATTTATTAAACTAATATCATTTAGAGATAAGTGGAAAGTCATACCTCAAATGCACTTAGGAATGTTTTACAAATGACGTGAGAAATGTCAAGACAATTCCACTCCTTTATGCTTAAGATACCTTCATGGAAGGTAATCTTTATTATCAACAAATACTATGGCTCGATAGATGTGAGCTTTGACTAATCAACATGACAAAGAGGATTAGTGCAATTAAATGAAAAAGTGAATAAGAAAAATGTTTTTATCAAATCAACATCCAAACATATAGTTTTAAAAGACATGGTGTTTATTTTTATGAAAAACCTTCTTTGTAGTTTTCAATTAACCATGGATCGTATCAAGTTTTTAAAGTACAATATACTTCAAAAAACTTGGTAACGAAGTTCTGGTACCAATTGTGGAAAACTAGAAGGGGGGGTTGAATAGTTTTGCCAACTAAAACTTTTTTTTAAACTATTTAGATCGACTTATGTCAATCTATTTGGATTTGTGTGTTGGATGTTGATAAACAAACATATATAAGTATGTAATGAAAAGATAAGAGTAAGAACATAACGCGAGTATTTATAGTGGTTCGGCTACAAGGACACCTTCCTTGCCCTACTCCACTCCCCGAGTCACCTACTCGAGTTCGTAATCACTACACCAACTCCTTACGACGGAGAAGCCTTCACAACGTCGCCTACCCTTTTTCGGTGCTAGGCTAACCACCGGGTTCTTTCACTCAAGGTGAACCACACCTACACAACGTCAGATACCCTTTATCGTGTACTAGGCTAAGTACCTAGTTCTTTCACACCAAGGTGAACCACACCTACACAACGTCGCCTACCCTTTATTAGGTACTAGGCTAAGCACCTAGTTCTTTTGCAATGGAGGAACTACTACCCAACACTACACCAACGACTAATCCCAAAGGGGATCAACTCCTTTTTACAACATCATCAAGGATATCAATATCCTTGGATCTAGTACTAATTTATATTGTACATCGAAACACACCATATCGAATGTACATCTAAGGCACCTTTCACTAATGCCTTTAACTAGATCTTCAAGACACCCTTCACTAATGTCTTGTGTCTTGACTTCTAAGCACCTTCCAATATTGCTTCTAGTCTTGACTTCTAAGCACCTACCACAAGTGCTTATGATATGGACGATAGATACCCTTCACTAATATCTTCGTCTTTACACTTGAGACACCTTTCACAAATGTCTTCAACACTCTTGGAAAGAAAATCAATCATCAACAAGAAGACTTGATGAGTCTTGATGATGAGGAAGCATGGCAACTCATGGACTTAAGCTTGCTCGACTTCAAAGGTGGTGATCTCGCCTTTAAGAGGAACCTAGAAGATCACACAAAAACAAAACTACAAACATAGATCTCTTGGATCCGAGGTTAGAGAGTTTTGACTCTATGGGAAAGTATGTTAGAAAGGGTGAGCAACAATGAAGAAATGGCTCACTATTTATAGAGGAAAAATTCATCGTTCCCGGATCCCATGGATCCTTCCACAGTGGATCCGTCTAGCGTAAAGCTGTGGATCCGTGGACGCCCTCTATACCCATGTGTATTTTGGTTATGGGTCATGGGTTGATCCATGGGTCTTTAGCTAGATACAATGTATCTCTCGAGTGCAATGCACCTAGTCAAATGGGTATGGGTCAAAACCATGGGTTATGGATATTATCCATATATGATATAAGCATGATGTCATGCAATGGGTTATGGGTCAAGCTCCATGGATCATGGGTTTTGGGTTGTACCCAACTATATTTAATGTATTTGGTCAATGGATTGTGATACTTAAGTTTCTACCCATTTATATTACCCAATATACTACATACTAGTTATGTGTATATTTTACCCAAATATGTAAACACTAGTTGTTGTACATATGTAATATTAAATCATAAAATCACTTATACTTGTTTTAGTGTTTTATGTGAAAATGTGAATATGTTAGAAACTACTAGAAGGGTACCCGCGCAATGCGGCGGCGGGTACCCAGTGACTACTTTTATGATGAACAATTGTTTTTCATTATACACTATATATATCCTTTACATTTTCATTTTCGATACACACTACTTTCAATTATCAACACACAAACGGTAACATTTCTTATCGGTTAAGTGAATCTTGATAACGGATTAATCCCGATCTCGTCAATAAAATATAACCCCCAAAATTATTCGTTTTGTCATTACAAAGCCCAAACGTAGCCATTAAACTCAAAAGCAGTTTGGCTAAAATCAAGCATTAACCAATCAACGAAATTCGGTTAACACTTTGTATTTATTTAATAACAAAATTAATATAAATATTTATTTTAGTGAAAATCACTCTTTGTGAAAATCCAATAGAAGCCCAACACAAATCATTCTTTTAACCCAAAGAAATATGTCGCCCATTTATCACTCACATCACAACTCTAATTATAATACCTAAACTCCTCACTCTAAAATACGCAATACACACTTACCCTCTCACCTAAAACAAGATCTAAACATTTCAACCCATTTATCGTCTCAAATCCAAACAAAAACATACATCTGAGATCACAACCTTCTCTTGTTATTATTCTCACACGCACGAACCAAAGAAAACACAAATCCCTTTATTTCTTTCTCAGATTCAAACCACGAACTACAAAGACCATGACGAAACCACAAAGACAATGACTTAATGAAGTCGGTTTCAACCTGTGTAGGTATACTTTGTTATTATTCTTTAAACGAAACAAAGGTAGGATAGAACACGCTTGTTCTTGTTCTTTCTTTATAGGTTTTGAGATTTGTGGATATTTGTGGAGATTTGTGGTTCGGTCACCGTGGTTGTTTGGTCATCAGTGGTAAGATTTGTCTTGTGAAGATAGAGAGAATGATGATGATGTGGAGTTGTTGTAGATTAGATGTTGTTCTTGAATGGAATGGGAAACAATGTGGGAAATTTGTATTAATGGATTTTATATGTGGGTTTGGTTTCGGATTCATTCAAGCGTTTGTATTAATGGAATAATGATTGTGGCAGAAAGATGGCAGAGGCAAAGTTGGTTGCGAGGTGCCGACGAGTTGGTATGAAGATGATGATGACGAGTTGGTATGAAGATTTTAAATGTGTGTTGTGGAGTAAAGATGGTGATGATGGTGTAAATGGGCTGTTACAAGTCTTCTAAAAGGCATCCTCTACTGCGGCACCCCATAGGTCATGGGGAATAGAAAAGGCATCCTCTACTGCGGCACCCCATAGGTCATGGGGCCCATCAATACAGTAGCGGTATTTTTTTTTTTTTTTTTTTAATTGTGTAGTGTTTATTTGTGTGGTATATTTAATTTGTGTATTGTCTTTATATGTATAGTGTATTTATTTTATTTAATTGTGTAGTGTTTATTTGTGTGGTATATTTAATTTGTGTAGTGTTTTTATATGTAGAGTATTTATTTGTGTATTGTTTCCATTTAATTAAACAATAACAATAAAACATTAGACATTAAAACATTAAACAAGTACAACAACAAATGTTACTAATATTACAACGAAATCTACTCCACATGAAGATTATTAATGTCATCTATAAGCTCATAGAGTATTCCACTCGACTGACATGCGTGATCAACTAGATTTCTTGCCAATTCCAGTGATGCCTCCAACGTCTTTATTCTTGCCTTCAACAAATTGTTTTGAGCCAATAGCATGTTGATCGTTTTATCTTTAGTTTCATAGTTTGAGCATTTGCGTTGAAGAAGAGACTTGACCAAAGTACTTTTGTTGAAATATTTCCTTCCACATGAAGTATCGACACCCATAGTCTTCAACACCGGTCGTTACATGATGAAACAATTATAAGAAATGTATTCTAAACAAACAAGTTATTGATATATTTACGTAAATAAGCAAACGTTTAATTATTTACCTTTGACAAAGGACATGCATAATACTTCAGACCACAAGTTTTGGGCTTGTGGGATGTTCTTTCAATTATAAATTCACGTCGACAACAACACAAGAAAGGATTTTCTTGTTGCATCCGCCAAAAGAATTTGTATAATTATTCACAACATAAATCAAGAATATCATGGTTCACAAAATTAAGCTTCAATACATAAATAACCAATCTTGTTATAGATTAATAGTTGATACATGGTTCACAAAATCACAATATAACTAGAAACTAAGATCAATCACGCCCGAGGCGTAGTCGCCCAATGATGCCGCCATCGTCCCACACGAAACTCTAACTCAAATGCATCTCCTCAATCCGGCAATCTCGCTCAGACTCGCCAACGCGAGACGGTCGTAATAAAATATGAGGAAGAACCGGAGGACGGTGTATAAAATTCTCCTCATCTCGCACTGGAGATATAGCCGGAGAGGAGGCACATAAGATGGAGAAGAAGGCACATAATCTGGACTCTCAACACGAAGCGGGTGTGTTGTTGACACAATGAATGTCCTCCATTCAATGTCATCCGATTCACTGTAATAAAAGATGAGGAAGAACCGAGTAGAAGCGTAAATCAGAATAAAGATGACGAGTCGCTTACTATAAATCGAGAATCGCCTATACATGTTTTGTCATTTAAAATATAAATCAAGAATCGTCTATACATGTTTTGTCATTTACAATATAAATCGAATCGCCTATACATGTCTTGTCCTTTACAATATAAATCAATAATCGCTTTCACGCCCTTCTAAACATGCTCGTCGTTGAGTAAACATATGTGCCCATCCCGCGGCCAAGTAATTTCAACCATCTCCATTGTGGGTGAGTATACGGAGTGGTGAGTTTTCATCAAGAACCGCATGAACGAAGTGAGCACTGGTCTTCCCTCACATGAAGAATCACAACTGGGACAATAGTTGTGTCATTTGGACCACTCTCGTGGAAGACACATAATAGATTGTGAATTGGATATGCATATAATTGACGGTTAAGAGTCAGAGCAATAGCCACGCCCATTTCGCATAGTCATCCAAGAACTGTAGGGTCTTGGACCTTCAAACCAATTCAATGAGTTACTAAAAGTTGTAAACCAAGTCCCCACATTTGCATGTAAACTTCCTCGTTATTGTCTACCTCTTCCCGACAAGAGCTCGACTGGGCCATATTCGCTCACGATGACCAAGACCTACGGAAGAGCTCGATAGCCACAATTTCCATCACCTTCCACGTTAAAGATCCCTAGGATCGGTAGATCGGAAAAGAGGTGGAATTTGAGCCATAAAATATTCGACATCGCTATCCTGAACGCATAAGTCGTGGTCTTAAGTCGCCTCGCTAGGTTCTTCGCTCAAGTTCGGGACGTTAGAAGCCTCTCCCACATATGAACTATGTCTCGCAGCCTTCTTCATTTAAGTCTCTGACTTTTTAGGTTTTGTATAGCTTCTACGGTGCCACTGCTGGGGGTTCTTTGTTCAAATCGATATTTTGTTTAGCCTTAGATTTGTTATCCTTGCGCCGGACGTCCACGATTACTTTCTTTAACAAAGAGTTGTTGGGTTGACACAGATTCAGAGCGATATACCGAGCCTGCTTAACATATTTTTTTGACAAACGACGATGCTTTGGTAAACACTTTGGAATTTTTCTACATCATCTTGACAAGAAAATATTCGTGCTCTTCGAGCCCTCGAGGCTCTTCAGATATTCACCTCTTCAGCTCTCGAGTATTTCGGACAACATGCCGTGGAACGCTTAGTGTTCTCCAAAATTATCAACAAAATCAAGCGGAATAGGCAATCACAGATTCAAAAAGGAACTAGTTAAAATTATCGGTATTGACGGGAGAATAACTTGATAGGCATAAATTTAAAATACATAATGTTTGCTTGAAGGTAATACACCCGTGATAGCATGGTAAACCATAAACCAACTGCGAATCGATGACCACATTCATGTGGGTCTACATCCCGCTTACTTTCTCGCGAGTATGAGTAGTAAAGCATCTCTTGAAACATTATACCGCATTGTTAAATAGTGTGCCTTACACGCATGCGCTTGATTAACTGTTAGTGTTTAGGAATTCTTCTCTGCATGCCCCAAGCAACACTAAATCTGGTCGGTGACGATAACCCATGGTAATATTGTTCTTGTCTCACCAACTTAACACATTCCAACACCCATTATAAATTTTAATGCTAGACACGTTATTCGGATCGCTCTCTTTTAGTGAAGAAAGTATAATTGTGGTGCTACTTGATGTTTTGTCAATCGCTTCACCAAAACTAACTCACTTTCTTTTAATCGCATGGCACCGTGAAAACCATGGAATGAGTCTACAAAATCATGATTATGCCTCGGACACTTGACCCTCAAGATCCAACCACTAGTTTTAGTGTTACCAGTTCTACCAGTTATCCTTTTATAAATTTCGCCAAGAATCGAATGGGCAATTAATTTTAGCGGTACTAGTCTGTCGTTCAAGTTCATCTTCTAAACCTTCACGTGCAGACGTCCCATGTCTAGAACACAAAAATTCGATAGAGTACTTATAGTCCCTATCTGGTTTACTTTTTCCTTTAACAATAAGAAAACCAATCGATTCAGCAGTAGATTGCACCCAATCAGTTAAAGCAACTTCAGTACCGAACACCTAAAAAATAAAGAATACAACTTTTAATAAAACTTTTAAAAAATACAACTTTTAATAAAACTTTTGTAAAACTTTTATTAAACTTATAAAATACAACTTTTAATACAACTTTTGTAAAAAATTTAATACTACTTTTAAAAAACTTGTTATAAAACTTTTAAAAAAATACTACTTTTAATATTACTTTTAAAAAACTTGTTATCAAACTTTTAAAAAAATACTACTTTTAATATTACTTTTATTTTTAATACTACTTTTATTTTTAAAAAGTTATAATACTTTAAAAAATTAATACTACTTTTAAAACTTATTTATTTTTTAAAATCTTTATAAATTGTTTAAAAAAGGTGTGTATAAGTGTGTGTGTGTGTTACGTGTGTGGTTGTAAAATGTGTTACGCGTTCTCTTTTTGTGGTGTGAGCGTCTACGCGTTTTCTGTTTCTCTCTGACTTGATAACCCTGTCTCATCTCACTTTTGGTACTAGTCTCCTTCTATCTCACCTGTTTCTCTCTCTCTCTAAAAATTTTAGATCTAAAAACATTTTAGATCTAAAATCTTGATCTAACAAGAATAAAACTTGCTAGATCGTTGGTTCTGGTGATGTTTCTGAGGTTGTGGGTTGGTTTGGTTGATTATTTTTGAGATCTAACAAGTATAAAACTTGTTAGATCGTTGGTTCTGGTGATATTTCTGAGGTTGTGGTGATGTTTTTGAGGTTGTGGGTTGGTTTGGTTGATTATTTTTAATATCTAACAAGCTTTTAGATCTTGGAAAAAATAAAAGATTTGGTATCATTAAAGTGGTAAAGACTGATTTTTTTTTTAAATCTAAAAACTTGTTAGATCTGAAAAAAGAAGATGTATGGTATCTATTGTGGTGATGTTTCTGATGTTGTGGTGATGTTTCTGAGGTTGTGGTGATGTTTCTGAGGTTGTCAGTTTGTTTGGTTGATTATTTTTAAGATCTAACAAGCTTTTAGATCTTGAATACTTTTTAGATCTTGAAAAAAATGAAAGATTTGGCATGGTTAAAGTGGTAAAGACTGATTATTTTTTTTGCAAATCTAAAAACTTGTTAGATCTGAAAAGATAAAGAGGTTTACGATCTTGTGGCTAGTATTTCTTGGGGTGCCTGTAGAGGATGCCTATTTTAAGATCTAAATGCTTTTAGATCTTAAATACTTTATAGATCTTGGAAAAATGAAAGATTTTGTATCGTTAAAGTGGTAAAGACCGGTTTTTTAATCTAAAAACATGTTAGATCCGAAAAAAAAAAAAAAAAAAAAAAAAAGGTTTCGATGTTGTGGTGATGTTTCTGATGTTGTGTGTTGGTTTGGTTGATTATTTTTTAGATCTAACAAGAATAAAACTTGTTAGATCGTTGGTTCTGGTGATATTTCTGAGGTTGTGGTGATGTTTCTGAGGTTGTGGGTTGGTTTGGTTGATTATTTTTAAGATCTAACAAACTTTTAAATCTTGAATACTTTATAGATCTTGGAAAAAATGAAATGTTTGCTATCGTTAAAGTGGTAAAGACTGATTTTTTTTTTAAATCTAAAAACTTGTTAGATCTGGAAAAAAAAGATAGGGGCAATTACATATATCCCCATTTAAACTTCATAAATTACATATTTCCCCAACCAATTTTTTAAATAACATATATACCCATTCTTATCTAATTTTATTTTAAGACAATTATACCCTTCTAATTTTCCTTGACTAGCCACAAAAACAACTTTAATATACCGGTATCCTCCTTTTAATCTGACGTGTTTACTCTTTATAATCAAGCACAAAAGATAATCCGGCGTTCTCGTCAATCTGTTTGGTTTACTTATTTTGTAGTTGCATGAGACTTTTATTATTGAAGAGAAAATGCGTGAAGCAAGATCTGACAATCCCTCCTGTTACTTCTAGAGTCAAATAATGAACTAAATCATATGGTTAAATATTATGAAGATGAATATGCGGTTATAACTTATTAAAGCCAACAGCGGGTAGAGAAATCGATATATATGTCGTTTAAAATTTGATTTGGGATGCACATGAAAGGGGTAGAATGGTCACACTTTAAATTAATTATATAGAAATAAATAAAATGGGTAAATATGAAAGTTAAATAAATAAGATTGGGTATATTTGTTATTTTGAAAATCAGTTGGGGAAATATGTAATTAGTAGAGTTTAAATGGGTATATATGTAATTCTCCCAAAAAGATATATGTTGTGGTGATGTTTCTGATGTTGTGGTGTTGTTGCTTACTAGACTTTGTTGTTATGTTTTGCAGATTTGGGGTGCCTCAATAGCATGACCCATCACAGGCCAAGCACCCCATTTGGTCTTGTTTGGTAATGCCGTTTTATTACTTGATGGTAAAGTGATCATTTTTAGCTCACTTTGCAACTTTAATGAAAAAAACTTGAGTGTTTTGGCATGGCAAAACTGATGATTTTCATTACTGGATGGTAAAGTGATCATTTTTAGCTCACTTTGCAGCAGGGATGAGCATTTCTAACCGAATCCGGAATCGAACCGGAACCGTGCACGGTACCGTGCAAACGGTACCGATTCTTGAAAATCGGATGCATCAGGGACTACGAAATAAGGTGAAAAAATCGGGACCACTAATTGATGCGGACCGGTACCAAATCGGAAATTCTCGAAAAAGCGGGAAAACCCGATTTCCGATGCCGATACCGGTACCGATATCCGAATCCGTTCGCACGGTACCGGTACCACTAATTTATGCTCGGGAAAAATCCAGACCACTAATTCTGCAGACGGATCGGTGACCGTGCTCATCCCTACTTTGCAACTTTAATGAAAAAACTTGAGTGTTTTGGCATTGCAAAATTGATGATTTTCTATAATAAATAAAAAAAAAAAAAGGCAATGATGATTTTTTTTTTTTTTTTTTTTTATAAACTTAAGAGTTTTGGCATGGCAAACCGAATTGCAAATTGACATGATCTAAAAGCTAGTAATCGAGCCTATTCGATAAGTTTACCTCTTGTGTGTCAAATGGTGAACTAGACATGGTTGTTGCTTGTGGTGTTGTTGCTTGTGGTGTTGTTGCTTGTGCAGTTGTTGCTTGTTGTGGTAGACTGTGACACTTGTGGTCCCGTTGTTAGTTCTTGTTGTGGTGGATTGTGACACTTGTTTGTTGTGGTTTTGGAGATATTCTTAGTTGTGTTGTTGCTTTCTTGGTGATGTTTACGATGCCGCTGTTGCTTATAAGGTTGAACGCCCGCACCTTTACTTTCTTGTGAAGTTTTGCGGCAAAGGAATCGTACCTCTTGCACAATGATAAACGTGTTTGTGCTTGGTTAGACTTGTGCGCTTTTAGACTGTTGTGACTTGTGCATTTTGAGACATGTTGTGCGTTTTGAGACATGGGGTCTTATGCAGGCACCCAAAGAGCTATGGGGTGCTTGCAAGTGAAAATATAGGGTATTTCATGGGCATCCTCTACACAGGCCCCATATATCACTTTCCTGTTGTGACATGGTTAGACTTGTGCGCTTTTAGACCTGTTGTGACTTGTGCGTTTTGAGACATGTGGTGCAGTTTTGAGACATGGGGTGACTTGTGCAGTTTGGCTAGACTGCTGTTGTGAACTTGTGCACTTTTGCAGTTTTGAGACCTGTTGTAACTTGTGAGGCGATGATGATAACCGAAACCGAATGGACGACAAAGTGAGTTTTATCTCATTTTGCAACATTCGAACTTGAGCCTTTTTCAAAAAATTTCCGAGGCGATGATGATTTTTGAGCCTTAAAATTTCCCGAGGCGATGATGATTTTTTAGCCTTAAAATTTTCTGATGCGATGCTGATAATCGAATGGACGGTAAAGTGAGATAAAATCTCACTTTACAACCTTCGAACCCGAGCCTCAAAAATTTCCGTAAGTTTTTTTTTTTTTTTTAAAAAAAAAAAAAAAAAAAAAAAAAAAAAAAAAACTTGTAAAACAAAAAGTCAGAAACAAAAATAAAACTTGTACAAAATTTTAAAAACTTGTAAAACTAAAAATAAAAAAAACTTGTATTACTTTTATTTTGGCAAACCAAAGCAAACCAAAGCACCCTAACCTCAAATTTTTTATATTTTGGCATGGAAATCGAAAAAAACATTCCCCCAATGATTGCCAATGATTAGCAAATACCTTATATTTTCACTTGCCAAGCACCCCATAGCCCTTTCGGGTGCCTGGGTAGCATGACCCACAGAAAAACTTTGTCCGGAAAAGAAAAGACATTTATTAATTTTGTACTCCGTAATACTTTTCAATTAATTCGCAACGTCATTTTTTTGTTTTTTAAGTTTTAATTTGTTTTGTGTTAATAAAACCGAAAAATCTTCCATTACGAATACATTTTCATATTTTGTGAAAAAAAAAATTAAAAACTTTAACGAAACATAACAAAAAAGATATCAAATTAAAGAACATAAATAAATACATTAATGTGTAACTTGTTAAATGAAAGAGTATCTGTACTATATTATAAAGCATAAAGGAAGTCTTAAAATTTTAAAATAAAAAATATTATTATAAAAGGAAAAGTAAAAAATTAATGTAAAATATGAAATTTAAGTCTCATTTAATCCTTATCTAACCGGCCTCCAACGATGATACATTTTAATGGAATTATTTATAAGAAAAGCTTACTAAACTTATAACTACCAATTTAATGCTAAAATTTAAAAAATAAAAGTGTTAATCATTTATATTATTAATAATTTAGACGTTATACTTTTGAAAACATATCTCTACTACTTTATAGTATTTAGGACATGCTAAATAAAGAAGTTTAAAATGAAAAATATTTGCTCGCCACAAAAATAGTCACCAAGACCGTCGCTTCATTCTTGAAGATCTTCTAAGATATAAAGAGAATGTTTTTGCGCTTAATTACGTAGTGATAATCAGATGTAAAGTGAATACAATTTCGTAATTTACAAAATAAGGTCATAGTTTTAATAGGGGTCCTACTATGAATACCTCCCCCCCCCCGCTCCCCGGGTCCCATTTTTTACATTCTCCACCCCTTGCTCACTCATATTTGAGACAATAGTTTTTTTATCAGTTTTTGTTATGTATTTTCTGTTTGTTTAATACTTTTGACCTATTAAACTTTATATTTTCTGTTTCCTACTTTCAGTTTTATAGTTTTTTTTAATATAAATAAAATTATAAAAATAAAATAAAATAAAATAATCGAAAAAACATATATTGTTTGTGTTTTAAGGTAACAATAACCCATTTTTTTATTAATGTCTTAAAATCGAGTCAAGTTGAAAATAAGTAACATCTTACTCGCTTAATAAACAACTCATTATAAAAGGAGCAAACGTTGACCGATCATGGAAATTTCTTTTTGCGATCTCCATTTAGTTTGTTTAACTAGTTCGAACTCCAACATGTTAATATTAAAGTGCTTTATCAGTTTATGGCACTCGCACAAAAACAAAGAAAAGAAAAAATTAATTGTTAAAAATAATTAGGCTACTTATGCGAGACCAAATCTTGTCAAACTAAAACTTTTGCACGACTCGGTCTCATCAAAGCATATTTGTGTTGACACTTATAGCCCGTCTCTAGATTGCACAACCAGTCGTGTAAATTTTTTTCATTGTTTCAAAGATATGCAGTTTTTTTTTACGTTATATGAAAAAAAAAATACAAGTCATTCCGATAGTCTTCATTTATAGTGTAGTAGTGTAACAATAAAAATATGAGATTTTTTTTAAAATAAACACTTTGCTTTCACCTTTACAAAAATGAACCATCTAAACCCGTTTTACCAAAATTTACACTTTGGGTGAGCAAACATGGGGCGAGCAAGCATTTGCTCTCTATGTTCTTTGTCTTGAAGCGAGGCGGAGAGCAATTAGAAGGGAGAGCAAAGCATTTGATCTCTATGTTCTTTGTCTTGTAGCGAGGCGAAAAGCAATTGGAAGGGAGAGCAAAGCATTTGCTCTCCATGTTCTTTGTCTTGTAGCGAGGCAGAGAGCAATTGGAAGGGAGAGCAAAGCATTTGCTCTCCATGTTTTTTGTCTTGTAGCGAGGCGGAGAGCTATTGGAAGGGAGAGCAAAGGATTTGCTCTCAATGTTCTTTGTCTTGTAGCGAGGATAATGTGGGTGAAATGAATCGGAGAGCAAATGATTTGCTCACCCAAAGTGTCGATTTTAATAAACTCCTTTGAAAGTGTTTATTTTTGTAATTGAGTGTGAGAAGTGTTTTTTGTGGTAATTGATTTTAAAAATATTATACCAATTAGGATAGAAACGAGTCTTGCTGGCGACCGATCTTTAGGTTGTGATTAAGCAAATGATGCTTATCACAGTCTTTTATATAATAAAGGAATTACATCATTTCAGAGTGATTTTGTCAATTTATTCTTATTGAAAAAACAATTGAGCCAATAGGAGAGCTCAATTTCGCCATCGTAGCAAAATCATGTAATATGATTGGTTAATAAAAGTCAAAATTAAATTGATTTGGTCAAACTTTAAGAAATTTGGTGGAGAAATTTGGTTGTAAAAAAAGCACATAAAAATATAGGTGTCAAATTTGTGAAAACAAAAATTTTTAAAAAGATGAGGTAATTAATAAAAGTTTAGTGGCCGAATTTTTAAAAATTATATAGAGTAAGTGTAATATTATAATCCTCTTTGTTTTTTAACTATTTTTTTTAATAACTTTGGATTATAAACAAATAACTCATTATACTTTATACCCTTTATACTTTATATTATTAAAAATACAATGTATATGTTGTTTTAAAATAACAACATATAAATTTGCACAAGATTATAAGTATCAATTTTTTTACTATATATGTTCAATAAGGACTCATTTATTTCAATTTTAAAAGTTTAACCTATGTGACACGAGTTTACATTTTAAATCTGGCTAAATTCTTGAAAACGGAATATAATTATCAAATTGTAAGCACGGGTTACTTTAATATAAAAATAAATATCTGCGATTGTTTTATAACAATGACTCATGTAATTTTATTTATTTATATAAGAATATATAGAAAACATTTTAAAAACTTTAAGGAGTATATTTTAACTTTATCAATTTCATTATGTGCTATTAAAATTGCAACATGTGTACAATATAATATCAGTAGTGAAATTTAAATAACAACATCAACATCTTTGTCAGCTAAATAAAATTAAATATTGAATTACCTAAAAGAAATTTTTACAAATATTTTACCAAGTTCTAATGGATATTAATGCATAATGAAAAACTCGTGCATAAATATTAGTTGTACTTATATCACAATTTTCATGGGCAAATTCTTATATGTCTATATACTGAACTAAAATTTTAAAATAAATTTGATTTATGTGTAAACTTCGTGGTGTACGAAACTTATAACTATATAATTATATGCAATCACCTTTAAAGACACAATATTCAGTATTAATACAAAATATTTTTTTTTTGTCAAAACCCTGTGCGTGCACAAGTATTATAACTAGTACCACATATAAATGATTTTGATTTGATTGGATGATGATTCCGAAAAACGAAAATAATTTCAACAAAAAGTGAATATACAAGTGATCAAATAAAATATTTTCTTATAACAGCATGTCATTAAATTAAACTTAAGCAAATACTACTAGTTTCTAAGGTCCTGTGTAATTGTGACCAATATTAACAACGTCAACTTAGTGTCAAATCAACTTTTCACTCCAAACTAACATCACCAACAAGCATGTATAATAAGATCAACAACTACACCATCATATATATCCCACTCATACACAAATATACCTCACAAAAATTAGCATTGCGCACACACAGTGACACAACCAACATCTAAGTCAGTCTTGCACACGACCAACATCTAAAAAAACTAAAGGTACAACGCGTCTTATGGTGGTGGTCTTATAAGCACAACACGTCCTCCATACTACACCCGACCAAAAAACAATTTAACAAAACGTTTACCAAGTAAGTGTTTGTTTCAACTTATATAGCCGGCTTATGACTTATTCGGTTTTCGGTTTATATTTCATAAGCTCACTTTTCGTGGCTTATTTTGAATTTTTTCAGCTTATATAAATTTATCATATCATGATAAACTTACACAAACCAAAAAATTTCAAAATAAACCACAAAAAGTAAGCTTGTGAAACATAAGCCGAAAACCAAATAAGTCATAAGCCCGCTATATAAGCCAAAACAAACACCCTCAAATTCAAAAATAAAAAACCTACTATAAATAGAGAAAGAATTTTCTAGACAAGCCCCCAATCAATCAAATTCAAAAAGTGAGCGGGTTAACAAAGTTACCGATAAACACCATCGTCACCATCACCGTCGTAAAAAAATGCCTAAAATCACAACCAATAACAATAACAAGTTAATCTCAAAATCAAAATCAAAACCAAGAATCAGAAAGCCTCTTAGAGAACTATCCAATGTCACCGCCTTCAAACCGAAACAACAACCGGTCACATCTTGCGGCGGTCGCGGAAATGACGGCGACATGGTCAATCGGCTTATGCTGGTTCACTCCGATCTATCTGTAATTATGAATTAGGTATATTGTTATGTGAGTTAGGGTTTGGATTTATGTTTTATGAAATTAGGGCACGTATTGTAGAGTTTATGGTGTTTTCGTTATGTATGTCTATCGTTTCGTATCAATTCGTATTCACTTATCAAAAGTATTATAGTTTAATTGAGACTGGAAAGCGTTATTTAGAGGTTCATTAGTGGTGATTTGTGGATTATGTGCGACTTCGCTTGTAGAGAGGATATTTTATACATTGTTTGTGCGGTGGTTGTAAATGTTTGTGAATAAAAGGTAAATGCGACTATTTTGAAGGTTAACGCTCACAAATGTGGCTGTGTTGTTATGTATGTCTGTCGTTTCGTATCAATTGATTAATTGTTATGTGTGGCGGATAAATTTGGTTATTATACCCTAGGTGTTGATAAGATCGTATATCGCATTTAGTTATTAGGGGACGCGTATGTTATGTATAAAAATGAATAGGTGAGAGGAATGGCTTTATCATTTTTTGAAGTAACGGTCAGTTGTGACTGGAGAGAGTTATGTAGAGGTTTATTGTTCAGATTACGTGTAATTGAATATTTCGTGAATAAGGAGTAAGATTGTGAAAGATAAGAGAATGAAGCTCTGAGGGTAGTGGTGTTTGTATTTAGGACACGTTTTGTTGTTGTTGGATTTTATAAGTTTAGTGAGCCGTTTTAGGCATAGGCTATCTGCAATTCTGCATACTGTTGGTCAGAGTCTGTGAAGCCACGTGTGGTTAGTTGCCTAAATACAAAAATGGACAAGTATCTCATCTGAACTAGACAAGTATCTAACTCCATATTACAGTCACTTCAGCATCAGTTTTTGACTTACGATAAGGTGTTCTATGTCTGAGTTTTTGGTTGAAGTCTGTAGTTATTAGGCTATGCATTTTTATGTATAAAATGAATAGGTGAGAGGAATGGCTGAGTTCGTTTATAGTTTTTTAAGTAACGATTAGTTGTGACTGGAGAGAGTTATTTTTTGGATTACGTGTAATTGAATATTTGTGAAATGGTAGTAAATTTTCGTGAATGAAGCTGTGAGGGTCGTGTATTTAGGACTTTATAAGTTTAGTGAGCTGTTTTAGGCATAGGCTATCTGCATACTGTTGGTTAAGCCACGTGTGGTTAGTCGCCTAGTAAATTTTCGTGAATGAAGCTGTGAGGGTCGTATTTTCTGTCAGTTTAATACTTTTGACCTATTAAACTTTAGGGGCAATTGCGTATATACCCACTAAAACTTGCATATTTGCATATATACCCAAAACATGCTTAACTTGCATTGTACATCATGCATATTAGACTTGTATTATGAAAAAATATGCAAATTTATAAGTTTTAGTAAGTATATATGCAATTTCCCCTAAATTTATATGTTCTATTATGTACTTTCAGTTTTATAGTTTTTTTTAATATAAATAACATTATAAAAATAAAATAAAATAACCGAAAATACATGAAGGGGTAATTGTTTGTGTTTTAGGGTACCAATAGCCCATCCTTTTAATAATATGTTTTAAAGTTGAGTCAAGTTGAAAATAAGTCATTATAAAAGGATCAACCGTTGACTGATCCTTTTAAATATGTGTTTTAGGATACCAATAACTCATCCTTTTAATAAAATACATGAAGGGGGTATTGTTTGTGTTTTAGGGTACCAATAACCCATCCTTTTAATAATATGTCTTACTCCCTTAATAAACAACTCATTATAAAAGGACCAAACGTTGACCGATCATGGAAATTTCTTTTTGCTATCTCCATTTAGTTTGTTTAAACTAGTTCGAACTCCAGTCATGTTAATATTAAAGTGCTTTATCAGTTTATGGCACTCACACAAAAACAAAGAAAGAAAAAAATTAATTGTTAAAAATAATTAGGCTACTTTTGCGTGACCAAATCTTGTCAAAGTAAAACTTTTGCACGACTTGGTTTCATCAAAGCATATTTGTGTTGACAGTTATAGCCCGTCTCTAGATTGCACAACCAGTCGTGTAAATTTTTTCAAAGATATGCAGTTTTTTTGCATTATAGGAAAAAAAATCACAAAAGTTGTTCCGGTAGTCTTCATTTATAGTGTAGTAGTGTAACAATAAAAATAAAACAAATTACTAATATAACCCAATAAAACACCCTGTTTACGAGATTAAACAAAAAAAAATAGATTTACAAAAACGGGTTAAAAGTGTCGCATCAAGCTACTGACATCTGTTTTTTTTTTCTTTAAAATAATAGGCAACCACTGTTTGTTCAAACGATCATTTTTTCAAGCAAAACAATATTATAGATATGGGTTTTTAACACGTGTCCCGAGCACGTTAGACACATAAAAGAAACGCGGGACCCACGAAAAGGACGTTCGGACCTACAAAAAGTACACTTTCAAATAAAATATGCGGTCCGGACGCCCTTTTCATGGGTCCCGCCGTCTCTTTGATGTCTAAATACGCGCCTCTGCGCACACGTTAAAAACCCTATGATATATATATATATATATATTTTATTTTTCAAGCTACTCTTTGTCTATTACTTACCGATGAATTGAAAAGAAGTAGGTAGATAGGTGTAGTCATAGCCAAACAAGTAGCCAACTATACAGTGTACACTATATCTAATTTATGTAGGCCGCGTTTATCATTTGTGGGTCGCGATTTGTGTCCTATTTTGCTAAATAGGTCATGATTTTATTGGGTCGCGTTTTACTAGGTCATGATTTATTTAGTTGAATGAAATTTAGGTCGCGTTTTACTATAGGTCGCATTTTATTTTTGCTAAATGGGCCGCGTTTTATGTTTTTAACATGGAAATAAGCGCGTTTTTAAAAAATTATGTTGCGTTGAATGTCGCGAAAGACACACGTGTAAGGCGGAAATTTATTCTTCAAATGAATATAACGGTTGAGATTCAAAATTTCATTTTAATAAAAAATTATGCAAAATCTTGTTTCGTAAATAGGTAATGAATATAGTCCGTTTAAAAAAATTTCTCATAAAAATATTGCACCAATTAGGATACAGACGAGTCTTGCTGACGACCGATCTTTGGGATGTGACTAAGCAAATGATGCTTATCACAATACCACGTATAAATGATTTTGATTTGATTGGATGATGTCCAAAAAACGGAAATAATTTCAATAAAAAGTGAATATACAAAATGACCAATAAAATATTTCCTTATAATATGTCATTTAGAAATAATCTTAAGCAAATAATAAATCTACGAGGCAAGGTATAATTGTGACCAACATCAACACCATCAATTTAGCGTCACATCAACTTTTCACTCTACAACTAACATCACCGTCAAACAGGTGTAATAAGACGAACAACTACACCATCACACATACCCACTTATACACAAATATGTTTCACAAAAACAAACATCACGCACATACAACCAATATCCAAGTATGTCTTGCACACGACCAACATCTAAAAAAACTAGAAGTACAACGCGTCTTATGATGGTGGTCTTATAAGCACAACGCGTCCTCTAACCCCTATTAAGGGTGAGCATTCCGACCGAACGGACCGGACCGACCGAAGGACCGACCGGACCGAGACCGGACCGACCACATTCGGTCCGGTCCGCGATCTTAACATTTAGTCTAATTCGGTCCTCGGTCCGTCCGGTCCGGACCAAACCAAGGATTTAGGCTAATTTGGACCGGACCGACAAGGACCGATCGGACCGAGACCGGACCGACCGAAGGACCGACGGACGAGACCGACCGACCACATTCGGTCCGGTCTCGGTTTAGGGTTTATGCCGGTCGGTTTTCGGTCCGGTCCGGTCCGGTTTTGAGACCATGCACAGCCCTAACCCCTATCAAAAGCAGCCTAAAAACAATTTAACAAAACATTTACTAAGTGGGTGTTTGTTTCAACTTATATAGCCAGCTTATGACTAATTTGGTTTTCGGTTTATATTTCATAAGCTCGCTTTTTGTGGCTTATTTTGAAACTTATCAACTTATATAAATTTATCATGTCATGATAAACTTATACAAACAAAAATGTTTCAAAATAAACCATAAACAAGTAAGCTTATGAAACATAAACCGAAAACCAAATAAGCCATAAACCAGCTATATAAGCCGAAACAAACATCCCCAAATTCAAAAACAAAAAACCTACTATAAATAGAGAAAGAACTTTCCAGACAAGCCCCCAATCAATCAAATTCAAAAAGCGAGCGGAATAACAGAGTTACCGTTAAACACCATCACCACCACAAAAAAATGCCTAAAATCACAAGCAATAACAACAACTTAAGCTCAAAATCAAAATCAAAACCAAGAATCAGAAAGCCGCTTAGAGAACTATCCAATGCCACCGCCTTCAAACCGAAACAACAACCGGTTACATCTTGCGGTGGCGGTTACGGAAATGGCGGCGATTCGGTCGATCGGCTTATGCTGGTTCACTCCGATCTGTCTGTCATTATGAATCAGGTAGTTTTTTTAAAATATTATGTAAATTACTAAATTAGGGTTTTGATTAATTGTTTATGTTTGTTTGAATGCTTTTGTGTCAAATTAGGGCATTTAGGCTTTTATAAATGTATATGTGTTATCGTTTCGTATTGATGAATATTAGGTTATGTTTCGGTTGTGGATGGGTGAGGAGGAATGACTGAGGTTTCGCTTATCATTCACAATCAAACGAGAACAGAAAGTGGTGGCAAGTGGTGATATGGGTAACCGGATACTTCATTTGGAAAGAACGTAATAATCGGGTTTTCAACAATAAGGTTACATGTGTTAACAAGATTGTACAAGATATTCAATTAAAAAGCTTTCATTAGATCTCATGTCGTGCTAAAAAAGGTTCGTGGTGCTGGCAAGAATGGCTAAGAGATCCTAATAAGAGTCGAGTCAACGTTTTGATAGATCAACAGTAACCCGTGAGGCAAGCTGTTGGGGTTGTGTTCGAGTTTCTTTAGTCAATTTGCAGTTCCCTTATGGTGTTGTTCTCTGTGTGACAGTGCAGTTATCTATGTTTCTGCTTGAGTCTTAGGGAATGGTACTCATATGTTTTGGAGCCTTAGAGTCTTTGGTTTTGGGGTATTTTGTGCACTACGGGGTGCATGTCTTGTTTTGTTCTCTTGGGTCCCAGCCTTTTTAACTTCCTTCTTAGGGAGGTGGGATGCCTTTAGTTTGTAATTTGGTTTTTAGTTTTATAAATTGTTGCATTTCTAAAAAAAATAATCCATCTTTTTAATAATATGTCTTTAAATCAAGTCAAGCTGAAAATAAGAATATCTTACTCCCTTAATAAACAACTCATAAAAGGACCAAACGTTGACCGATCATGGAAATTTCTTTTTGCTATCTCCATTTAGTTTGTTTAAACTAGTTCGAACTCAAGTCATGGTAATATTAAAGTGCTTTTATCAGTTTATGGCACTCACAGGAAAACAAAGAAAAGAAAAAATACTAGTAATTGTTAACAATAATTAGGCTACTTTTGTGCGACCAAATCTTATCAAAGTAAAACTTTTGCACGACTCGGTCTCATCAAAGCATATTTGTGTTGACACTTATAGCCTGTCTCTAGATTGCACAATCAGTCGCGTAAATTTTTTTCATTTTCTTTTACAGATATGCAATTTTTTAACGTTATATGAAAAAAAAAACAAAAAACAAAACAAAACAAAAGCCGTTTCGATAATATTCATTTATAGTGTAGTAGTGTATAGTAAGAATAAAAATATTCTACCAATTAGGCTAGTCCCAATCGATCGGGCACGATCGGTTGGGCAACCCAAAATCTCGTCCTCAATCGATGTTCACATCGGGCATCTCGGTTGCGTGGGTCGGTTGGCACATCGGTCGTCGTGGCCATTTTGGGGATATCGAGTGAAATTCCACCCGATGTTAACTCCATCAATTCCCAACCATTTTTTGCCCGTTTGGGCTAAAATCAAAAGAATTTTAAAATTTGGCCGTTTGGTCATTAAACTAAAAAAAAAAAAAAAAAAAAAAAAAAAAAAACTTTTTTAAACCAATTTTACCACTCTATAAATAGCAACTTCACCTCAAACAAAATTCACCACTCACCATTTCTCATCTATATTCATTTCAATCTAATTCTCATCCAACTTCAAAATGTCAAAGAAAAATACCCCACAATCAAAACCCGAGCGATCACGACTACCTCAAAATGCCCGAATATGAATTTCTCATGGAAAACAAATTCGAGTTAACCGCATATCACCACAACAAAACCGCCTATTCGTCTTTCGTCACAAAGTTTTGATTATCAATCACAACTAGCACAACCAAATCAAAACCAAAACCCGTTTTATGTTAACCGTCCTTTTGTCCCACCGCAACATCCTTACCACGATTACCGGCAAGAACCTAGTGGGTCGTCGTACCATCCAAACATGGACTTCATTTATCTTTCTCAATCGTATCAACCTTATTCCCCGATTCGAAGTACTAATCTTGACATGAATTTGGAAGATTATTTGCCGGAGTATAATACACAAAACTACCCAAGTCAAGATGCTTCGATGGGCTAAGGTTTGGGCCACGGTTCGCACCACGGTTCGTTCCATGATTCCATTCCGTTGATGATTTTGATGATGAAAAACCGCTTCGTGAAGAAATGTCCCCATCAAACCAAAGCGACCATCAAGACGTGCTTGAGGCCAAGGACAAAGGCAAGAAGCCCGAAACAAGCAAGGGGAAAGCCAAGAAGCAAGTTGACCCATGGACAAAGGAGGAAGAGGTCGCACTTTATAAAGCTTGGGTTTATGTGTCGGAAAACTCGGCGAGAGGAAAATCCCAGAACCGCTTCAAGTTTTAGGAGTTAGTGATCGACTACTTTAAAAAAGAAACTGGCAAAGACCGAACCTATGACTCCATCACTATCAAATGGAAGAGTAGGATTCGTAATAGGGTTGGTAATTATTGTGCTATCATGGAGAATATCAAGAATACCCATGGAAGCGGTGAGAATGATATAGAAGACACTTCAAAAGCTCTTAGAGAATACCGTATGACGTCGGTCATGATTTCACTTTGGAGGAGTGTTGGAAGGTTTAAAGGGTCATCTTTGCTTGGAAGAACGTTGAGATGTCGGCTTTGAAGCGAATAGTCGGAAGAAAACAAAGGGTTCTACCACTACCTCCGGTTTGACCCAAGCTCGTGATCCTTTCGATGTCCAAGATGTTGATGATTACGATGAGGAAGGGACTAGAGAATCACGACCGGTTGGTCGTGACAAAGGAAGGAAGAAACCATCCTCCTCCTCTCATGATGATGATGTTCCATCGAGACTCATTTGTACAATCGTTGGCCAAAACTTTCTTCAAGACCAAGAAGCATCAAAGGGAGAAAGGTAAGAATAAGGAGGGTTTAGAAGATACTTGGTTACGGTTGAGGAAAAAGTGCTTAAGATGAAAAAGAGAAACTTGAGCTCATGAGGCTATCAAACAGAGTCCGACATAATCTTCTACAACACCCAATCGACCCAAAATTGACCTACCGACAACTAGAAGAATTGACGAAAGTCAAAGCAACAATCAAACACGTTACAATTTAGATTATTAGTTTAAGTATTGTAGTGTTTATTTTAATTTCGTATTGTATATATATATATATATATTTTTTTTTTTTTTAATGATTTTAAATTTAATGTTAAAAATGTTTGAATTAAAAAAAAAAAAAGAAAAAAAAAGCTTGGGTCATCGACTGTGGCATCCGGGTCATGTCTCGTCGCTGAAGAGAGAAAGCTGACGTGACGCTAGATGACCCAGGTCATCCCAGATCACGATTGGGACCAGCCTTAGGATATAGACAAGTCTTGCTGACGCCCGATCTTTGGGATGTGAATATGTGATTAAGCAAATGATGTTTATCACAATACCACGTATAAATGATTTTGATTTGATTAGATGATGATTCCCAAAAATTGAAATTAATCCCAACAAAAATGAATATATAAGTGATTAAATAAAATATTTTCTTATAACATGTAGTTTAAAATTAAACTTAAGCAAATCTTAAGTCTTTAAAGTGTAATTGTGACCAACATCAGCACCGTTAACTTAGCGTCACGTCAAATTTTCACTCCACAACTAACATCACCATCAAACGGTGTAATAAGACTACGCTATCAAACATACCAACGACAAACATACCTCATAAAAACCAACATCACACACACACGACTAACATACAAGTCGGTCTTACACACGACCAACATCTCAAAACAAATTAACATCTGGCATAAAAACATGTCTTATGGTGGTGGTCTTATAAGCACAACGTGTCCTCCAACCCCTATTACAGCCAACCCCGTTGACTAAGTGGGCGTTTGTTTCAGCTTATATAGCCGACTCATAGCTTATCTGGTTTTCGGTTTATGTTTATAATTTCACTTTTTGTGTCTTATTTTGAAACTCTTCAACTTATATAAATTTATCATGTCATGATAAACTTACACAAACCAAAAGTTTCAAAATAAACCACTAAAAGTAAACTTATAAAACATGTTAAAAGCAAATAATCATCATGGCGGTATATATAGTTCAAACAAACACCCCAAATTCAAAAATAAAAACCTACTATAAATAGAGAAAGAACTTTCCAGACAATCCCCCAATCAATCAAATTCAAAAAGTGAGCGGGATAACAAAGTTACCGTTAAACACCATCATCATCGTCACCGTCACCGTCGTCAAAAAATGCCTAAAATCACAAGCAATAACACTAACAACTTAATCTCAAAATCAAAATCAAAACCAAGAATCAGAAAGCCGCTCAGAGAACTATCCAATGCCACCGCCTTCAAACCGAAACAACCGGCTTGCGGCGGTTTCGGAAATGGCGGCGATTCGGTCGATCGGCTTATGCTCGTTCACTCCGATCTGTCTGTCATTATGAATCAGGTAGTTTTTTTATAAATATTTTGTTAATTAGGGTTTTGATTAATTGTTTATGTTTTTTTGAATGCTTTTGTGTTAAATTAGGGCATTTAGGGTTTATAAATGTATACGTGTTATCGTTTCGTATTGATGAATATTAGGTTATGTTTCGGCTGTGGATAGTGATGAGGAATGACTGAGGTTTCGATTATCGTTTTTAAAGTATTGTTTAGTGCGACTTTAGGAGTTTTAGAGTGAATGTATGATGTCGACTATCAAGTGTCTAAGTTTTATATTTCTTCACCCTCGGTTATTGACTCAAGTGCAAATCATGTGTCATTGAAGTATGTATAGTTACAGTGAATAAGATAATTGGAGAAGAATATTGCTAGTTAACTTAAGATCACAAAAATGCCGACTAATAAGCGGATTTTGTGTTTGCTTCAGGACTGAAACAGAATGTAACTAAACAGAATATTGTAGAGTTAAATGATATTGAAAATTGGAAAATGATGTACCCGTGTCACTTAGCACTATGTAACAAATGTGACAGTCCACCTATGAAACTTAGAAAGACGCTATGTGACTTGATTGTATGTAAGCGCCATTTGTTCAATGATTGTGAATGTTCGTGAATAAGAGTAGAACTGTAAAAACAAGCAATTGAATGTTGAAGGTGAATGATATCGTGTTGAGGACGTTTTTTGCTGTTTTAGTGTGTATGAATATAGGCTTGGTTGATTGTTGGGTTGGATTTTATAAGTTTAGTGAGCCGTTTTAGGCATAGGCTATCTGTATACTGTTGGTTAGAGTTTGTGAAGCCACGTGTGGTTAGTCGCCTAGTGCTGGTTTTAGAGTGGATGTGTAGATGTCTTAATGAGGACACTTGCTCTGATTGATGTTGTTGACTGTCGGGTGTTAACCATATCAAGTGAACTACAGTACTAGACAAGTATAGCTCCATATCAGAAGCGTCTCTTATGTGTTCACCCTCGGTTATTGACTTAAGAGAAGCTCTTTTGTATCTAAGTTTTTTGTATAAGAGAAGCTCTTCTGTTTATTTTCACCCTCGGTTATACGAGTTAGCTTAAATGCAAATCATTTTACATTGAAGTATGTATAGTTAAAATGATTATAATCTGCACTTTTGCAGAGAAATCGAAAAGAACATTACTAGTTAATTCAAGATCACAAAAATGCCAACTAATAAGCGAATAGTGTATTGGCATCAGGACCTAAACAAAATCTAAATTAACATTTAACTGTAGAGAGGTAAATTATACTGGTGGAATTATGATGCACCCTTTTCGCTTAGACCTATTATTATGGAAACTTGCTCTGTCTGAGGTTGAATGTCAACTATCTCTTCTGAACTAGACAAGTATCTAACTCCATATTGCAGTCAGTTCCCCGTCAGTTGTTGACTTACGATAAGGTCTTCCACGTCTGAGTTTTTTGTTGAAGTCTGTAGTATCTAAGTTTTCAGTATGCAGTTCATTGTTCATCAATGGAAAAGAACATTGCTAGTTAACTTAAAAGTGCCAACTGATAAACGAATTGTGTGTTCGCATCAGGAGCTTTAACCGTTTGTAGAGGGTTAAAATATACTGATATTGGAATTACGATGCACCCTTGTCAGTTACCACCCTGTAACAAATGATGAGACAATTCGCCTTTGAAACTTAGAAAGTCAATTTTGTTCTGTTGAATGTTGAGATCCAATAAACTATAAACAATTCGGAGTTTGGTTTTTCGGTAGACATCTCAAGTCTTCTATTTAACATCTGAATGGTTTAATCACTTATGTGCAGATCGACGAACTTGTTGTACAAGCAGTAGAACGAAAAGTGAGGAACAAGAAGGACATTGAATCTTTTGCTAATGTATTGCATGATATGCAGACAACACTAAAGGTTGAATTATTATACGCTCATCAGTATTTGTTCATTTTGTTGTATGTCCTATCTGTTTTGTGTATTATTCTTATTCTGACATTTGCATTCTAAATTACAGCCATGGGTATCAAGATTCAAAAAAGCTCTTTCCACGGAATCTACAGGGTCAGAAAATCATCTGGAAACTTGTTTAGCAAATTTGAAGATAGCTCCAACCGTAAACAAGGATAAGAGCAAAGTTCCAGATAGCCCAAAGTTTGACTTTTTGGTTTCTCCTTCACCTCTTGTATCTTGGCGTGCTGACAACGCACCAGAAGGTAGTAGAAACCTTTTTCTGCTAACACCTCTGCCTCGACCTACACCGTTTGCATCTAGACTCAAAACATCAACCAAATCCGTATTCGAGAAGATAACCGATAATATTGTTACTGTCGAGCCAGTGGCGACTGCTTTCTCTTCTCCTGAAAAAACTGAAAAGAAGAACGATATTTTCCTTGATTCTACTCCTTACCTGAAAATGTCACCACCAAAATCTTGTATATTGCTGGAACCTCCTTCTGTAGGGTGCAACAAGATTAATGGCACTAAAAACCCAACTATGCCGCATCCGGTTGGTGGTGGTGGATCTGGAGAGTCTGAACCGTCTAGCTTTCAACCTTCTACACATCTGGCTTTGAAATACCCTGAGCTTTTTGGTATTAGAACTGCTCATAAAGCGGGAAATACAAGAAAAGTTGTGGAATCATCACCGAATTGGTATATCTCACCACCTAAAAGCTGCGTTCTGCTGGAGCCTAGTGATGATCATATTAAGAATGTTGATATGAACGTGCCTAAAGCTGGTGGTTTTACAAGTGTTGTTTCATGTAACAAAGGTAAACTTCACTTCTAGAGGTGGCAAATTAGACAGAATGGGGAGGATAACGGGTCATAATGGGTTCGGGTCAAAACGGGCAATTCTATATGCATCTGCAAACAGGTCAAGTTGGGTTGACCTACCTATCAGCAACATTTTTTATAAAGTGTCTTAGTTAAGATTATACAGTAATAAGCTATACTTGCACAATAAGTTATATAATTTTTTTTATAAAGTGACTTAGGAGCAGCTTTTACGCATTCAAACACTTTTGCGTGACTTTCAACTCAGGTGACCCATTTTCATCTTAGCCAAGTTTTTGGAGATAAAAGTCAATTTTACCAAATCGACCCATGTTAGGCAAATAGATTGACTCTACTTTCTTTGCTTTCACATTTTGCTGTGTTGGTAACTTGACTTTGGCTTGTTATGTA
Organism: Chrysanthemum lavandulifolium; assembly: GCA_022545495.1. Taxonomy (NCBI): domain Eukaryota; kingdom Viridiplantae; phylum Streptophyta; class Magnoliopsida; order Asterales; family Asteraceae; genus Chrysanthemum; species Chrysanthemum lavandulifolium. Next base: position 274,753,434 of record CM040244.1, read on the forward strand.
AATATTAGCGGTTATTGATAGCACACCAATGTGTAAGGATCTGGACACAACAATTCTAAAAGGGAAGCGTGCTGGTGAGAACACTTTGAAGAAAGAACTGTGGACGAGATTTGAAGCAGCAACAGCTCATGGATTTCATTTGAAAGCATCAGTTGATAAAGAGATCGGTAATGCTAGTGACGGCAAAGGGTTTATGGACTTGTTGGAAGAGGCTTCCTGTGATGATACAATATTCTAGTGTCTATTGCAAATACTGAACTTGCAAATTTTTGACTATTGAAGGTTTATAAGGGTTCTAAATTTGTCATATGTGTACAATCTTTCATGCTGCAAATCTTTAGTAACACGACACTTATGCGTACCATATGATTGTTTGAATTGTGCAAAAGGGCAGAAGCTAAAAATAAGTCAGCATTATGAAAATAAGGGCAGCTTGTTTTTTTACTGTGATCACTATAACACGAGTAACACAATAACCACAGGCATGTACACAAGAGTAATAAATTCTTGCCATAATATGGTGAAGTCACCTGCATATTACAGTATGAGTTTATGCTCAGTACTAGGCTAGAATATTATAATTAACATACATTAGAATGTCTTGGATTCCTACAAGGAGAGCCATTGGTACTAACTTTATGCTTGTAAAAGTTGTACAAGATTGTCTCACAAAAGTGTGGTTTGTACAAAGATTACTGAGTATTGACCTCTCTCAGATTGTGTAAATGTGGGTCTTGACTAAATGTTGCAACTTGATGTGGTAACATTTTCATTCATTTTTCATGCGATTTTATTCAAAGTCATTCTAACCCGGTTATTGCTTTACAAAGTGTACACATTTTCATTCATTTTTCATTTCGACAAACTTAGTGTACAATCAACATAAAGCAAGGATTATGGTGAGTTAATAGTGTGAGATGAGACTAGTCGTATGTTCGGTTTCCCTTGAGTGGTAAGAACACCGAGATAAGAGTTTATGTAAAGCCGATGTAACACTCACATACAACTAGGGTATAGTGTGCGTTTTATGTATGTAAAATGTGGAGAAGATGACTTTCTCATGAAATGCATGTCTTTTTATAAGGAAGCTTTTAGGTTTGTGCGTGATCCGTGGTTGTGATCCAATAGCTCTAAATGACCCACATAGAGGCCATCATATGGACACAAGAATGACATGTGACGTGACATCCTTGGCTCTTGGAGATATGAGAATGTTCAACATGATTTGCATGTACTAACGAAATACCCGCTTCACTACGTCTGCACTAATGAGGTAGCTGCAGGTGGTGTTAGTACTTTAACGGTTTAGGGATAAGTTGTCAGGTCAAACCATTTCATGGGAATTGATTCTCCAGGAAAGAGATGTTATGATTTTGGCTGATGTTTGCGTGGAGAGTTGGTTCCCAAGCTAAATATGTCGAGCTTTTAGCTTTGTGGGCCGATTGCGGGTGTATGAGCTTTAGCCATTTAGGCTAAAACTCTTATACGCTATCAAAGACCAAGAAACATGATTTGAAAGACATAAAAAAATGGAGGTGATTTGCACACTCCCATAAATGATTGGGACATTTGTATTATCACATTATTTTTAATTATCTTTATCCTGTAAGGATCTAAATGTCAAAAACTCAAATTTTGAGTGTCTCGATCATTTTTAAGAGCGTACAAATCACCTGACTAAAAGAAATGATCCAAAAATAAACATTTTTATTTTATTTTATTTTTATTTTAGAGTTAATTGCATTTTTGGTCCCTGTGGTATGGTCAAATTGTAGGTTTGGTCCTTAAAACTTTAAAAGTGCAATGATAGTCCCCATTTTAAAGTTTGTATTGCATTTTTGGTCCCTAATTAGTGTGAAATGACCAAGTTACCCTTGTCTTCTCTGAATAAGACAAAGGTTATTTTAGTCATTTCACTTTATCCAAGGACTAAAATTGCAATCCAAACTTCAAAATAGGGACTATCATTACACTTTCAAAGTTTTAGGACTAAACTCAATTTGGCCATACCACAGGACCAAAATCAATAACTCTTTATTTTATTTTAATTTATTATTATTATTATTATTATTATTATTATTATTATTATTATTTTTTTTTTTTTTTCTTCTTCCTAAAACAAGAGCCCATTAGTCCATTATTAGCCCGAACACACTAGCTTCAGGTCTCTTTCTTTCATCTCTAAACACAACAACTTCCTTCCTCCCTCCCTCCCTGCTAAAACCCCTAAAACCCTTTACTTCCTGCAATCAATCAATGGCCAATTCAACAACTACTAGTTGTATTCAGCATATCGAAACATATATCGATTCATCTTCATCTCGATCTCCAGCTCAGCAGGATGCAAGTTTAGATGCTATTGCTAAGCTCTTGATTCATGACGTCATCACTATTACTTCACTCGTATTAATTACTATTTCTTACTACTCCACTATTATTTTATTCAATTATTAGGGAGTGTTTGGTAACTGTGTTTTGTGTTTGTATGTAATTAAGTAAATCCAAATACTATTTCCTATCCGCCTTATTTATAAGTAACCAAGCAGGGGGTGTTTGATTTTTTGTTTAAACTTATATGTCGGCTTATGACCTTATTTCATTTCGCCTTAAGCCCCATTTTTCCACTTAGTTTTTAGACTTATAGGCTTATATAAGCATTTTACAGGGCAAATCGCACAAAAAGGTATCGCACTTATTACTCAACTTTGTTTTACTCAATTTAAGGTACCGAAGTTATTTTTTGTGCAAAGCAAGGTTTTTTTCGGCTTTTCAAAAGCGATTACCGGTCATAATTTTAGTCAAAATGACTTTTAAATGCTCAATTGTAACGATTTATCACATTAATTAACCAATTCAGCTCGAAAAATGACCGATACCATCTTTCGGAAAGTTGAAAAAACCTTACGTTACACAAAAAAATACTACTAAGATACCTTAAATTGAAAAAAAAAAAATAAAGTTGAGCACCAAAAATTCAAATTGACCTTAAGTGTAATACCCTTTTTGTGCGATTTTCCCCCTTTTATATCATAATAAAGAAGCTTATGTAAGCCCATTGGAGCTTAAGCCGAAATCAAATAAGCTCATAAGCCTACATATAAGCTTGAACAAACACCCTGGAAACGGTGTTTAGATTTGCTTATTTCGTAGAAACGCTGCAATAAGACCCACCAAAATAGATATGCATGTCTTAAACGGATTATAGGAAATTGCTTTTTTGTTTTCTCAAAAATTAACAGATAAGAAGAAACAATTTTATTAAGCATATCCAAATCCAAACACTATTTCTCTGCAGCGTGCTGTGTTCACTTATAAGCTATAAGCACTTTAGATAATAGTGTTTGAAACTTTGAATTTTCTTGTTCTCTGAAAAAGGCAACAATATTCGAAAATGTAATGATTTGTTGGAATATTTCAATCGAAATGCATTTGAAAAAGGCTTTAGGTTATATATAATGGTAAAAATTATCTCAGTTTCATTTCAAATAAGCACTTTAAATTAAGCTGTTTATCGGAAACTGCTTATTTTACACTTCAAAACAAGTAGATAAGCAGAAAGAATAAGCACCTCCCTTAACTCTTGTTAAGTAATCTGGAACATCGAGTTGAACAACTTTTTTTTATTAATGTTTAGGTAAAAGAAATGGAGATGTATTTAACTACCACCGACAACATAATTCGTGCTAGAGGTAATTGTTTCTTTTTCAAGGGATTTTATATTTGTTATGTTGTCGTTTTTGGTTTCACTAAACTTGTGATTGATATTACCTTATTTGCTGTTTAGGCATTCTTCTTCTTGCTGAGTTGATGAAACGTCTTTCATCTAAGCGTTTAGAGGATAGGACAATTCATAGTTTAATCGGCTTCTTTTCAGATAGACTGGTGAGTTATATTATTTTTATGAGATTGATATAAACGAAATAGTATTTTCACTTGTGTGGCGTATAAAGGAGTTTTAATAATTGGGTGACCTTAATGAAAAAAGTTGACTAATTGGGTGGCTTATACATTTATGTTGTGATTACACTAAAGTTGATACGAATTTCCAATATCAGTCAGATTGGCGAGCATTGCATGGTGTACTTGTTGGTTGCTTGGCTCTAATGAGGAGGAAGAGTGACACTGGTGCAATCAGTAGCAGTGATGCAACTGTGGTTGCTCGGTCATTCATGGAAAATCTCCAAGTTCAATCTTACGGACAGCAAGATAGGAAGGTGAGATAGATATACCCGATTCTCATTATTCCAATATTTATCTTTATCTTATTCTCCACTTCTTTGAAATGTTTGAGTTTTCTTGCAGCTTTGCTTCGAGATTCTTGAATGCCTTCTAGATTCTTATTTTGACGCAGTTTTGACATTGGTATTTTTCTTATTATTTGTATGGATCAAATACATTTATATCTTATATGCGTTCCTAATATATAGATTGTTTTTAAATATGTAGGACGATGACTTTATCTACGTAATCTGTGAGGCTATAGATGCCGAAAAGGATCCACAATGCTTATTGATCACGTTTCATCTTGTCGAATTGGTGGCTTTCAAGTATCCAGAATCATCTGATGCACTAACAAGCTATGCTGAGGATCTTTTTAACATTTTAGGATCTTATTTCCCCATTCACTTTACACATGTGAGACCCGTAAATTATTTTTAGTTACAAATATAACGATCCCGAGTATCATCTCATGTTCTATTTTTCATTTTCTTCTCAGCCGAAAGGCGAGGATGACGTAAAAAGGGATGAGCTTTCCAGGGCATTAATGGTAATACTTTAGTATAGTTTCCCTAGTTATAGCTTGTGTTTTTATTCTTTCTGTTTTACCCTTTTTAACGTATTTCTTTTATCAGCTGGCATTTGCATCTACGCCATTGTTTGAGCCGTTTTCCATACCATTGCTTCTCGAGAAACTTTCTTCATCTCTTCCATCTGCAAAGATTGAATCTCTGAAGTATCTTAGTCATTGCACAGTTAAGTATGGTGCCCAAAGAATGCTAAAACATCACGAAGCTCTTTGGTCATCATTGAAAGATGCAATTTTCAGTTCTGCAACATCTTCTTTGGCTGTCGGTGCAGAGCACCAGGATAACAAGATTGTAGCTGAAGCTCTCATTCTTCTGCAAAAGCTTATTCAGCAAGATAATGCTTCATTTCTGAATCTAATTCTGAAGGATGCGGAAATTAGCACGATTCTGAAGACCCTTTCGAATTATAAGAGTTATGATGATATTGCGGAGCCAGATAAGCAAAGATTAAATGCAGTTGGTCAGATTTTATATGTTTCAGCTGCAGCTTCTGCTGCTTCTTGTAATGCAGTATTTCAAAGTTTTTTCTCGGGATTAGTAAATGATTTGGGATCAATGACGCTAGATGAAAAACCTCATTTTGGGTACCTTTATATCTGTGTTGAATTACTTGCTGCCTGTAGAACTTTGGTCGTGGGACCTAGTTCAACAACATACCCTGAAAGTGAATCGTGGTGTGGTATACTTCTTGGCATCTGTAGTTCTTTGACTTCCTCCCTTGTAAAAAGTATGAAAGAAAGCACTCAGGACGTCGATAGTCATTATAGTGGTTAGTAATTTCTATCTGACTTATAGCTAACATACATTCTCCTAAATATCATAAAATGACCATCTTTTTATCCAAACTCATTGCAGTTAAGGGTTTACAGATTTTGGCTTCATTCCGGGAATTTCATGCCTGTATCAAAATCCACTTTCGAGAATATTTTGGCAGAATTTATTTCAGTTATCAGCCTCAACTTCAACAACACGTCCCTTTGGAGATCTGTATTAAATGCATTAGCTGAAATTGGCTCATATATTGAAGAATATCATGATTCTGAGAAAATGCCGAGCTTTGATGTTATCGTTGTAGAGAGGACGGTGGCTTTGTTGTCTTCTGATGATTCAACAATGCCTTTATCACTCAAAGTGGAAGCAGTATCTGAAATTGGCAAGATTAATCTGAAATATATGCTGAAGATTGTCCAAGACCTGAACAAGGCTATCTGTACCAGCTTACACGAATATTGGGTATGTATGTTGTACATTGGATCTTTTCCATTTTGTGTTTTTGGTAAACGGAATGCTTTTTCTTTACTAAATTAAGGCACTTGGTTCTTATAGCTTGATGGAAACTCGAAGTCGGCTGAACGTGCAATGCTCCTTTTGGAATGCTATGCTGTCAAGGTGCTTCCATGGTATATTCTGAATCACTTCATATTTTATATGTTTGACTTTATTGACATGTGAAAATAACATGAAACAATGCTGCAATGACTAGGTTTGAAAATATTGAAGTTACCAACGATGTCCCTATGCATTTTGCATTAAAGATTTGGGATGAAATACAAGTCAGTACACCTTTTAGTGACAGCCTTAAGGAAAAGAAACTTCTAGAAACAACAATGAATGCAATGAAGCACGCCGTCGCAAGGTGTTCAGAGGTCAGTCAAAGCTTGATACTTGATAAAGCCTTCAACATACTTTCTTCAAGCACGAGTTTCCAACTCGATGAACCCATGCAACCTGCTGAATATTCTTGTAGAGACAATTGGATTATCTCATTATTTGATTCGGTAATAATAGCACTTCATCCTAAAGCACACTTGAATAACACGAATCAAATTCTGCAAATACTCATGAGAGCTCTTCAGAATGGTCACGTCCCATCAGCTCATGCATTGGGATCTTTACTTAACAAGATGCCCGTAAAAGATAATAAGTTGGTTACTGACGGTGATACACAATATTGTAGCTTGGAAGAAGCTATGGATATTACAATTAACAGGTACATTAGTGATGATAACAATGAGATAGGAGTTAGTAACTTAAAATTAAGCAACATGAATGATGGCTTAGAGCAAGTTAGTGTCCATGGCATTGTTGGATTAGCATGGATGGGAAAAGGATTACTTATGCGAGGCCATGAAAAGGTAAAAGACGTGATCAAGTTTTTGCTGAATTGCTTGATTTCAAATGAGAGCATAGATTCATCAGCAGATTGTCAAGACCTGATGAGAGCCGCTGCAGACTCGTTTAGTATTATAATGAGTGATTCCGAGGATTGTTTGAACAAAAAGTTACATGCAACCATAAGACCATTGTATAAGCAGCGGCTTTTCAACATGGTCATGCCGATCTTACGTTCATCAGTAGTTAAATCTGATTCACCCATAACAAGGTATATAATGCGCCTTTCTTTAAATAGTTTTGATATTAACTATGATAGTTTGATATATTTAATCGTTAACTGTGAATAAGTACAGATCTATGCTACATCGAGCCCTTGCACATGTCATAACTAATACTCCACTGAGTGCCATTATGGGTGAAGCCAATAAGGTAAGTTCTACATAGTCTAATTTCCATATGAAGTTATGTTCTTGTTTGGTCATTTATACTTATGTTTAATTCAATGAGTCATTGTTTGCAGCTCATCCCATTGCTGATAGATGGTTTAACAATCCTGAGTGAAGATGTTCAAAATCGAGACATTGTATATAACCTTCTCCTTGTTTTATCAGGAATATTGACTGATAAAAACGGTGAGACTTGCTATCTCTTTCTGATTATACAGATTTTATATGACGAGGCAAAAAGTTTAATTCGGATTTATGTGCAGGTCAAGAAGCTATAGTAGAAAATGCGTACATCATCATCAGGTGCCTCAACAAGCTTGTTTTCTACCAGCACATGATGGTATAACACTTGGTTTGAGTCATTTAATTAACCCAACTCATTTATTATAATTGTATTTAGTAGTTTTGTAACTAAATTATTATTTTGTGACACGTGCAGCTGGTACGTGAGACGGCTATTCAGTGTCTGACTGCCATGTCAGAGCTGCCCTATGCTACGATATATCGTTTCAGCACAGAGGTTGGATCTTGTAACTAATCACTTAACGAAAAGACAACTGTTAACATCTGCATCTATGTGTCATATGTTATCACCCTTTTAACATATTTGTATTCATTTTCAGGTGCTACAAGCGTTATCAAGAGCTCTTGATGACCCAAAGAGAAATGTGCGACAAGAGGCTGTCAAATGTCGGCATGCATGGTTGGATTAATTCAGAATGTCTTTTGAGGTTTATGTATTTTTCCAAATATACTTGCAAATTTAATATTTTTTGTCAAATGTAAACAGGACTAAAATCTCATCTTGAAGTCTTCATTTTGAAAAGCTCCTAACAGAATTCTTCCATGGTGTGGCAAGGTTTTTGCCCTTATAACACAATATCATTTCCAATAACGTCATTATGTGCAACACTTGGTGTATATAGATGTCCTTATGATCTCTTCAATTATGCGATGCAGGTTCACTGTCTTCACTATTCTACATGTTCATCGGCTGGCACTGCAATGTAAATAATTCGTGCATCTAACTCTGAGAAAATTTTGGACGGAATCTGCTACCTATCCGTGTGTATCTGTTTCTTATTATGCTATACAGTTTTGATTCTTTATATTTTCAAAACTTATTTGTGATTGTATTAAGAAGTTTGTGGTGGATTCTTCATATACTCTGAGACAGATTGGTTTTGATGTAAAAAGTTATTGGGAGCACGGACTCTTTACTCATCTGTGTGGTGTTTTTTTTTCAAAATTAATGCGTTAATGAATCATGTATCTTTTTCCTTGATCAAAAGGGGAATTCTATATTCATCCGTTCAGAACTACATACATACAATCAAATAGATCAGCCGACTTCCCAGATAATCAAACCTAGCTGTTATATAAAAAGCGTCCATGTCGTGCAAGCCCAAAATTTTCTTGATCTAATGATTAATCAGTTCATACCAATCTTGAATAACTACTTTAAAGTTGCAGGATGTTTAGTGTGGGATCAAATGATTTATCAACTTGCATGGCGGTGTTCTTTACAATATTAGCAACAATGAGGATGAACATGCTCATTAATATCCATTATAACGCATCTTTTTGAAATTCTTGCTATTTTTAGCGATGAGATAGGGCAGAAGTCTGAACTTAATTCAGACAACTTGAGTTTGAACTTGTTGATACGCTCTGAACGTTTGTGCACTGACAGGAAATGAGAACAGTGGGGTTCCATTTGCTGGACACCGGAGAACCAAAGAAACCCGAAAAATCCAAAAGGTTAAGCGATGGACTCAAATTTTGAATATTATTGAGGTAAGATGGCCTAAAAAGTAGACATTGAAAAGCCAAAACCAAAATACTCTGAATAATTTTAGCTGTATAAATAAAAAACCGAAGAATTGTAAATACTAATCTATAGCTGCTAACATTGCTACACTACATGCTTATACCATCTGTCCCTCAGCTCCTAAATGTACACTTTTTTAACTAACCAACAAAAACAAAATTGGGCACAAAACCAACAGAAAAACAACTCTCAACTCAATTCCAAACATCTGTAGTTTGTGTATTCCTATTTTCTCCTCCCACAGTTTATTATATCATCGATATCAATCAGACACATATTCAGCGCCACTGGATTGATCCATATCACCATCATCTTGCATGTCCTTTTCTTGTTCATGGTAACCATCTTCCATGTCCGTTTGTTCATGATGCCTACTCCTCTTTGAATCCTTTTGTTGTTCACGGTATCCATCTTCCATTTCCATTTGTTCGTGATGCCTACTCCTCTTTGAACCTATATAACTCTGTACAATCTCCGTATGTCAATATATATATGAAAAATTACACACACGTTAAAAGATATGCAAGACAAACGTACCTCAGATTCTTTCATGTCTACTGAGACCTTGATCTTTGCCTTATAGTGACACTTGCTGGTACAGGGAAATGTTCGACCTCGTCACTACTTTTTCCATCCCTGCCTCTCTTTTTCCTCAACATAAGTTTTGTTGGCAGAGGCTGTATAAACAAAATTTTAGCAGTTTAGCGAAAATTAGTGGATGACAGTAAAGCCTGCTATAATCCAGATATATTTGTTTTACCATGTAACGAGCTTCTGATTCACCAAAAGCCACAAGGAAATTTGTAGGGTCAGCTGCATCCTCACCCCGAACCTGTTAAAGCAACAAATGCATACAAGGCCACATCAGTTTGTGATGCGAAACTATAAACCCCACAATTTTAAGGGAACGAGTATTTGATACATACATCCCAATGATATTCGCGAACCCATGTATAAGAAATATCCTCGTTTTCATCATAAATATCCTTAGACAGCTGCAACAATTAGGAAAAAAAGAGCATATTATAAATAACAGCCAAAATACGAGAAGAACACCAATAAAGGGAGACTTTGCAAGGGCTAACTTACCTCACCGACCGAAGGAACCATATAAGCCAAAAATTTGTCAGGTTTAGCTGAACCTGAGGTGCTTGCCACAAAACTTTTCATAACGGCCTGAAATGAAGAAAAGTAAAAAACACGAGTGTAATTGGTAAAACTTAGACTTTCTATTTGTAAACGAACTTATGTGGATGTCAACATACTGAGCCACGTGATAATGTTTTTATTTGTAACACAAAATGCAAAGATCTTACCTGAGCTTCATGGGCATCTCGGACAGACTTTTCCATCTTGTTATAGCTTTCTGAATCAGCAGTAGGAGCACCGTCAAAGGTTGCCACAACAAACTGATCATTCCACCTGATAGCAATAAATCAGAAATTAGCATAAAAAGGATGAATAATTAAAATGGTCAGAGATAAATTCATCTGATAAGTATATAAAACGGAAAGTCACTAAACTTCGTTACTTAAAATTAATTAATTTGTTTCCTTTCCAGTTTTTAATCATCCCGTTACCCTTTTTTTAACATATGCAAAATCTCTTATTATTCAACAAAAAAGATCACCGCCATACTCAGGTTCAAGGACGTTAAACATGCTCAACAAATTAGCAGAAAAAATCAACCCAAAGCACATAACAGATTAATGGTGCTCAAAATGTAGAAACAAATCCCTACCGTTCAAAATCAGGAAATAATGGCAAAATTTCCACAGGCTGCAGCTTGTTATTAGTAGCATGTACAGGAAGTGATTTGCATGCCTCAAACGACGACACGATATCCTTAATTTTCTTTTCCCTGATACAAATAAACGTTGGTCAACAAAACAAAGTCAATGACCATATCCAGCCTTCATTCTTTAAATATAAATGGGAAGGTATATAATATACCTGCTATTTAAACTATCTAGCATATCACGTCCTCGTGTTTCCCTGAGTTCTCTTGCTTGCTTTTCAGTCAAAGACTGCAAATTTCATTAAATAGTGTCAAAATTTATTAACATGATATTAAAACACGAGAAGTTTTGTGCGCTTATACCAACCTGTCTATGGGCGTCGGTGCTAAGAGGAGATATGTATTGTGTTTTTACCAACCAAGACATGCCTTTATCTGTAGGGCGCTCCTTCCTTTTAGGCCATCCTTTTTAACAGGGGTTGCTGAAACATCCTCCTGCAACAGTTGGTCATCCTCTGGCGCAGTATTTAACATTTGATCCTTTGGAGCACTAATCAAGGAAATGAAGATGGAACACGTAAATGAAGAATTACTTTATAAAGGTGCCATACTTAATTAGAAAAAAATAAAGAATATGGATATATGAGGTATTACTTGTATATACTGAGATCAAGTAGGTCAAGCGGTATTCCAAGGTCTGGCTCAACGTACAAATGAGGTTTGTGCACATTTTCCAATGAAGTGATGCCGTATTTAGCAGCTCTGCAGGGATCAATGGTATAATATGCAAGTAACGTTAGATATAAAATACTCGCACTATCTTTATAAAGCAACTCTTTTAATAACAATGACGACTGTATTTATGACATTATAGCGCATAGTTGAGTAAATCTTCTCATTCAAGACTTATCCGTTCGTTTATTAAGGTTATAAATAAATACCGTTCTTTGTCTCTCTTTAAAGACATAAACTTCGGCTGAGCTGTCACATCTGGTAACTCATCCCGGAACCTTCAATAAGCACAAACATGCAAAGCCTATTCAGCATTATTTCTATAATACAAAACCAAATAAAAAGAGACTGTGTCATAAAATTACTCACTTCAACTTGCAGATAAAAGTCGTCGGCTTTTTCATCCGATTTTCCACCCTTTCGCCATTCAGCAAAGCAGTAGCCCTCTTATCACCCATTTGTGAACCGATAACCGAACCATGTGGCTTCATCCCCGACGACAATACATTAGTCTTATGAAGAACCTTATTCTGAGATTCCTTCATCTGCTGCTTATGTTTCTCCGCTTGCCTCTGCTTCTCAAATTCTTTCTTCTTCCGTATCCTCCTCTCTTCTTCCGTCTCAACTCTACGCGCCCCATTCGTTCTCCCGGGCATCGGCGGCTTCACATGCGGTTTCAACTCAACTTTTTGCTGCACTTGAACCTGTTCGCTTGATTAGTCACAGGCGGCTGTGGTGGAGGTGACGCAGGAGGGGGTGGAGGCGGGATAGACTCGCTAGGTGGCGGTGGTGGTGGAGGCGGCTGCAACGACTGCGTATACTGAGTGGACGAAAAGTACATTTGCCCCGGTGACGACGCATAAGGTGGCGGTGGGACGGGGTGTCGAAAACCGGGACTCGGGTAGGTGTTCCAATTCGGGGGATTCGGGCGAAAATTCGACTGCTGGGGGGGTTGAAGGGGGGGCATAAAAGGTCTGTATGACGTCATGTCCTACGTAATCAAATTCTAAAACAAGATTAGGGTTCTATGGTTTCACTAAAACCCTAACAAGAAAACAATAATAATAATAATATTGATGTTTATATATTCTAATAAGACAAAACAAAGAGACTTACAGAGATTTAATGTCTTTTAAGGTTGTTTTCTTGTTTGGTTTTTGAAAAAGGGTTTAAGGTGGCCGGAAAAAGTGACCGGAGATTAATGTAAAAGGTTGTCGAGGTTTGGTTTTGGTTTTTTTTATGGGGTTAAAAAGTTAAAGATTGTAACTTTAAACTTGATAAAAAGAAAATCGTTGCTTTTATATAAGATAAAAGATTAAAAAAAGGAAAGTTTTTCTGAAGGGCTAAAGTTAAAACAATTTTTAATTTTAGTTATTTAAAAAAATCCCTATTGTGTGTAAGCCTTCTATAAATAAGCTATCTAAAAAATAATCTTTGTTTGACAAACATAACTTATAAGAGATTATTAAAAAAATAATTTTTGAAAATAAAATGTTACTTCATGTAACTTATAAAAATAATCTCTTATTATAATTTTTTTCAGCAACAGCACCAGCACAATCTATTTTTGTCAAACATACCCTATATGAGTTCATTAATTGTTATTTTCATAAGTTTGGAATGCTTACACACAACCCATAAGGTTTTACAAAACCCTTTAAAAAAGGGTTTGTCAACACGTCTTCAAAAGGCATGTTAAGACATAAAAAATGACACGGGTCATGAGAAAAAACAGCGATGACTCACGAAAGTACAATTTTGTAGATCGCGTGTCGCTTTTCTGTGGGACTAATGTCACTATATCTTAATATATCTTTAAAGCATGAGTTAAAAACTTTAAAAAGTTAATTACAATCTTTTAGCCTATTAATTTATGAGTCATGGCAGATCGCAAAAAAAATTTACTCGCTGATATGTCAGCAGGTAATTGATGTATTTTGTAGCAGTTTCTCTCTCTTTTTTTTTTCTTTTTTTTATGCATGTCTAGCATGACTCTTAATTTATGTTTTGAACCCATCGGTACACGAGTTTAAATTGATTAAAGTCTTATTTTTTTTTAAGAAAGTTGGCTTCGAAGTTGTTTCCCCATAACATGATTGATGCAAATTTGTTTTGGAGTTGCAATATTTTGTAATTTATATCTTTTACTAAAAGTTTATAGACTTCTTTACATATTGAATGACAGTCGGTTGGTGTATCATTACTGAAATATATACGTTAATAACCTTCGAGCTTTTCATTGTTATGCCTTATTTGCATCACTTGCCCTTGTAGCTCACTAGACGAGGGAATGCTCTCGCTTAAGAGGAGACATAAGAGTTCTAATATGTTTTTTTCGCGTGTTTACCTTAAAATGTATGTCATATCTGATGTAGTAAGTGGGCAAAATTACTTTCATGTAATCAATTACCTAAAAAAACAACCTACATTTTGTTTTTTTACACGAAATTACAACATATCTCTACAATGGTCTATATTGCTTAAAATTTGAGAATTTGTAAGTAAGTTGTTAAGGAGTATTTTGTGTAGACTTTTTACATCAAAAATAAAAACAAAGAAATTGGCAGGTCTATATATTTTGGGACTTTGGGTAGCTTTCTAAATTCGTGCATCGGCTATCATTGGATCAGGCCGAATATACTTTGGGCTCAAACATTTTAGGTTGATACTTGGGATGTGGCCCATTTATCACCTTATAGATTTTGTATGTCCTAAATTAGTAATGATCTAAAACGTACCACAAAATTAAACCGACCAACTTGTATTCTCAAAAAAAAAATTTCATAAAGATTCTCAATCAATACAGATGAATTTTTTTATCAAAAAATCAACAGATTATATAAAATGACATTATCATGAATTCTCATGTTTTAAACATCGATAAGATCTGAGTAAACTCACATGTAATCAGTGATGAAATTGTACTCGATAGAGGATCTCCTCACGCAATTGCTTCATCACTTTAAAACTGTACTTGGCACCAATTACCCGAACACTGGAGTAACTTAAATTCTTCAAAAATTACAGGTGTATAATAAACACATAATTTGTATAGATTAAAATACAAAAATCTCACGGGACAACATATAAGTACCTTTTCTTTTTGAAACGATATATAGAAGAACTTACACAACTTGAATGTGAGCACTCAATTGCAAAGAAGCATTGTGTGGATACATACATTAAACCATCGATAAGAACGAAGTTAATGTAAGATTTGTAATATAAGAGAATGATGTTTATTATTGAATGATCCCGATAATCCCATAACTGGGACATACATATACACGCTAAACCCTAGGACACAATGGGCTTTAGGCCCAACAACGGGCTTGGGCCTACTTATCATCTATCTTCTCGCCATGATTCGAGCGGCGAAATCGCGAAAGCTCGAACTGGAGATTAAAGCTAATAAACAATAAACTAAAACAAGTAAATAATTGTTGATGAAGACATTCGACAGCAAGCGGAAGCATCTTCAGCAGCAGGCAACAAACCGGATAAACCAAAGTATCCCTTACAACTTAAACAAAGATGAGACAACGAAAGTTGGTTCTAAAACTTCAACCCCCAAAGAACCTTCCAAACAAGCGGGCGTGTTTTCCATAGAAAACATAAAGATCCATTTTTTTTTTTTTTTTTTTTTTTTTTTAAAGGTGAGTTTAGAAGTGAGATAGATTGATTGGAAGAGGAGAATGGAGGTGAGGAAAGTGTCTGATGAAGGTGAGAAGAAGAGAAGGCAGCGTAGCAGGAGAGAAAACAGTCGTCTCGGGAATTGATACCCTAGATTCGACACCAACAAAAGTCGTCTTGGGAATTGATACCCTGGATTCGACACCAACAAAAGTCGTCTCGGGAATTGATACCCTAGATTCGACACCAACAAACGTCGTCTCGGGAATTGATACCCTGGATTCGACATAAAACAAAAGTTGTCTCGGGAATTGATACCCTAGATTCGACACAATTTTTTTTTTTTTTTTATGTGTAACCAACCACCACATATTTTATGTGGTTACCTTTCATTCACTTAAACAAACAAACAAACGTGATTTCAAACACCCCACGTTCTTTCCACTTTTTTTTTTTTTTTTTTTTTTTTTTAACTTTTCCCATCATCATCTAAAACAATATCCCATACAAAACAACCCAACTGTTACACATACCGATTCATAAAATATGTAAAAAAAAATGGCGCCATCACTTGATACACTAACCTAGCACGACGGCTAGGAGTTTCGATGGCAGATCAGTACAACAATGGATCGAAACAATGTAAGACCTTGTTTTTATTTTTTTTTTTTTGGTTGCGATGGAGACAAGATCTGACGTCGGCGGTGATTGGGCTGCGGTGGTATTAGATCCTATTGAGGATTTTCCGACGGGTTTGATGAAGTAGATGCGGGATTTGATTAGTCAGGCGACGGGATTTTCCGATCGATTTTTTTTTTGAATCAATAATTGTTTGTTGTTGAGAGATGCGCCCGTGGTTGTTGTTGTTTTTGGCTGTTCCGGACGGCCGGCCGAAGCCGACGGCCGGAGAAGTAGGCGGAGGAGCTGAAGAGTTTAGGTTTTGTTCTCTGAAACCATGTAAGATTTGTAATATAAGAGAATGATGTTTATTATTGAATGATCCCGATAATCCTATAACTGGGACATACATATACACGCTAAACCCTAGGACACAATGGGCTTTAGGCCCAACAACGGGCTTGGGCCTACTTATCATCTAATAGTTAAAACAACAACTTCAGATAATTAATAGACAACCACACTTGCACCTTCAAACTTGAGCTAACAAGAAGATAAAAATATTTGGCAAACGCCCTGACTCCGGAACTTGATTGCACTTGGAGGATAAAGCATGCTCAGAGACATCTCTTGAAACAACCCGAGGAGCTAAATTTGATAAACATTTGCAAGGGAACATCCCTACGAACTTCCTTGACTCATGATGATACTATTTTTACTTGTGTTTCATGAATCATCCCTCGACTAGAAATGAGAGATGGAGAATCTAGCAAATTGTGGACGAAATCATCCCACTCCATAGACTTTTCCTATCTTCCACATGCTTCTGGTCTAACATTAGTCAGATCATGAATACATAACTTTCCCCAAGACCCAAACACAACCAACCATTACCTTTAATTTCCAACCACGACAATCTTTAGATCGAGTAGTAAGAATGCCAAATTTCCCCATCTTGAAAGACAATTTGCTTGAATTTAGCATTTTGCACTAACTCATAAGATCTCTCGAAACTAATGAGATTTCGACCCACTAAAATAATTCTATTAATAAGCTTTTGGATGCTCGGTTCATTAAGGATAGTATGATGCTCCTCAACTTGTTAGAAAAGGTCTGAACCAGCTTATCATTTTCTTTCCTCAAATAATGTAAAGACCATTAGTTTAATGGACATAAAATAATAGATGTGTGTTAGGATCGAACTCGAGACCACATGATTGCACTTTACGTATGAAGAATTAATGATTAATAATTTAATATAAAAGGTTATATTTAATTATTAAATGCATAAAACGACTAACGAGCGTTAAGTAATTAAAGGTAATGGACTAACGGTCGTTAAATGATAAAGAAAAGGACTATAGATGAAAATAGAGAACAAGAAAGTTTTAGAATCCCTTTAGGATTAAGAACCGATCGGCAATGGGTTGGGGAAACCCATTCCATGTCCAACTTGTCCTCCAAGTTTTGCGTACTATATATACAAAGGCTAGGGTCATTGTTTTGTATCTCTTGTGCATACACATAACCCTAAGAAATTGTTTCGTTACATATTGTTCTCACCGATCGTGTATAAACCCTTTAGGGTCCATTGGTACTTTTTCCAAGTAATCAAAAACGTTTTGTGAATCGTCTACTAGCATAACATTAATTTGGTATTAGTACGTGTGTACAAGAACGTGGTACTAACAAACTATTGTTAGTATCTTGGATTGAATTGCAAAATCGGTAAGGGGCAATTCTTATAATCCTTATAAACCCTAATTAGGGTTCATCTCAATTGCTTGCTTGGAATTGATTCTTGTTTAGCTAAAATAGAAGGTACGCATACTTTTATATTTTAGTTAATTAATTATACATTATATGTTCCTATTCGCTTCCGCATGTGTACTTGATTTTATTGTGTTTAATTATGATTGTCATGTTATTAAAATTTCAACAGTGACATCATGAGCCTTGGATAATGTGTAATTAATTACTAAACACGTAAAAAACGGATAATTGTATTGTGTTTGAGATATGATTGATTCTAGGGTTTATGTTAATTACTGAAACCCTAATTTTAGGGTAGCGCATATTGCCCTTTAAGTTTAATTAAAAAAAATCGAACCCTATTTTTTTATGGTTGTCGAATTGAAAAAAAAAATGTTTAGGGTTTGTAGTTTTGTTTTGTTTAGTTTATGAATTGAATTAATTAAACCTAGAATTAGATATATATTTTTACGTGATTAATTCATGAATAATTGTTATGTGACATGAAATTGTATGCGATCTTGTGACTAATTGAATAATTATTATGTTGAATCCATGATGATACATGCATGTTTGTCATGAATTGTTGCTTGTATGATTAATTGTTAAGTTTTTATCACATGTATTATTTTGATAATTCTTGAATTGGGGAAGACCTCAATAATATTAATGAATTAATTATGTGCAATATGGTATATGTTTAACTATGGCTTATGCAATCGACTCGTCGATGTATGTGGCTCACTTGCCTTTGTAAGTGAAAGCCCTAGTTGATACATGCATAATTTAACCTAGAATTGATTATTAATAGGTTTTATCGAATACTTTTGAATGTGGCTACTTGTTTACGCATATTAATTGTTAGTTATGTGCGCATTATTTTAGTTGTTTATTTTTTATTTTACTTGTTTGTTTATTTTGTTTGACAAGTTGTAACAAATGGGTAATTTTCGAATAGAAAAATAAATTGGACTTAAAAATTTTGAAATTTGATTTGTTTTAAGCATAAAATCTTAAATTTTTAGTCGATTGATGCGACTGTACCAAATAGTTAGAACGACTCACCCATTATGACAAACTGTGTGAAGGGTATAAGAAGGGTACGCATTAAATTGCGACTCAAAAGAAGAAGGTTTTTAATACGCTTCGCGCTGACCCGCTTCTCCGCTCCTTTGTGCGTCATATTTGGAGCTACCAAGTATAACTATTTTTTGTACGACACATCTTAATTCAAAGTTGTAAGTTTCTCAACGCATCGATTAAAATTTTGTTGATTTAGCTTTGTAAAGAAACTAATTGGTAAAAGTTTTTTACTGAAACGTATGCTACAAGATGAATGCATGACATCTTTGTACATTTGAAACCATAATCAAAACTAGTACCCTTAAAATTAAGTTAATTCTATCTAGTTAAAGGGACACTTGAAGTTGAAATTTACGTCATGTGAGAGCTTGGCTAGATTGTAATGGAAAGGTAAATCTTCATGTTGTGTGAGACTTCAACTGGACACATTTGCAGTTCTTTAAATTAGACGACTTAATTGAGTTGTAAGTGAGAGCTTGGACTCAAGGCATAAGATGGGGATAAAACATGTTTACATTGCAATATTGTTTGACAATGTAAATCCTATAATGATCTAGGAATTGGAAATTGTTTTCCAATTATTGTTCGACAGATTACCTTATTTTATACTTTCATTACTAGCAGATCAACTGATGTAATGGAACTATGTTAATTTAAGTCCTAGTTTTCGAGAAAATTCTATGGTTATATGAATATTTCCTTGGGTATTTTATTTTCTTGAAAAATTGTATTATCGAAAATACTAATATTTGAACCTTTTTCCTATAGAAATGGCTCAAAACGATAACACTACACTAGGTTCTACGTTCAAAACTTTCTTTGAGCGAGAAAAATTGATTGGCTCACAAAATTTCAATGACTGGTTTCGCTCACAAAGAATTGTCTGTAGAGTGGCTGAGAAACTGGATTATTTGTATAAGCCTTGTCCTGCTGAACCTGCTGCAACTGCATCTGATGAGGAAAAAGCAGCATGGAAAGTTGAATACAAGAAACATAATGAAGTGGCTTGTTTGATGTTGGGAATGATGACACCTGCTTTACAAAAGCACTTTGAGAATTATTTCCCTTATGACATGCTCAAAGAACTTAGACGAATGTTTGAGAAACCACAAGCTTTTGAAATCTATGATTTGATCGTTGCTCTTCACAGCTGTAAGCAGGCAGATGGTAAACCTGTAAGTGCACATGTGTTGGAAATAAAGGGTTACATGGACCAACTGCAAGCACTTGGCAAGATCTATGAACAAGATATTGTTGTTAACTTAATCAATAGATCCCTGAACAAAGAATTTAGTGGTTTTGTTCGTAATTTGAATATGCATTGCATGGGAAAGACAATAACTGAATTACATGCATTGCTAATTGATTAGAAGAAAGGGTTACCATAAAAGGCACCTACTCCCCAGGTACTGGCTATTCAGGGTGGTAGGATCAACAAGCCAAAACCGCATACGAACCAGAAGGGTAAAGGAAAGGGAAAGGCTTATAAGGGTAAGCAAGTTATGGCCTATCAACATGAACCTAAGAAATATCCTCCTAAGAAGAAAGAGAATCCCAAGAAGGATCAGGCTTGCCACTACTGTCATGTAGTGGGTCACTGGAAGAGAAATTGTGCTCTTTATCTCGATGATTTGCGACAAAATAAGAACAAGAAGTCTGGGCACTTGGGTGCCAGCACTTTAGGTAACTTATTTATGATTGAATTATTTACTCTAAATCATAAAATTAATTCCTGGGTATATGATACTGGATGTGGTATTCACATATGTAATACACTGCAGGGGTTTAGAGTGGAAAGGAAGTTGTCTTATGGGGAGCAATATCTACATGGAAATTGTAACATATTGGATTTCACAAACACATCAAAACATATTAAAAGAGGGGCGTATGGTTTGAAGGTTTAGAGAGAGAAAGTAGAGAGAAAATTGGGAACTTGATGAAACAAAGAAAAATGGTATTGAAGCTCCAACCCTCTACCTTGGGAGGTAGAGGGTATTTATAGTTTCTTACAAGACACGTCTCCTACGGGCTGTGGATCAGGCATACAGTAGCTAAAGACACATCCGTCCTCCACGGTGTTACATAAGACTACGACTACGAGCTTTCTAACGAATACATATACTTGAGGTGACCGACACTTTAACTAATGGATTTTCTAAATCCTAACAATCTCCCCCTATGGGAGGTCACCTCAATTTACATTGAATACAAACATATATTACATTTTGATTGTTCTTGGATTCTTGATTAAGTTCTTTGCTCTGTAGCCCGTAGTCTTTAATTCTTCATGTTTTGCATGTTTGGTTAATCCAAGTGGAGGTCTTTAACTGATCCACGTGATGATGAGTTTTGAGTCAGCTTTGAGATCATCAGCTACCATAAATCTATGACTCTTCCTTTGTAGTGTTGACATTATGTGATGTTGTGACATTGCTCACATTCTGGATCATGATTTCTTCTCATCAGAGTAGCAGAAGCTTTAGTTGATTCATGATATTTGCAGCAGCGTAGCAGAAGCATGGAGTGAAAAAGGGTTATGAAAAAGGTTGTTTTCTTGTTTGGGTTATGAAAAAGGGTTTAAGGTGGCCGGAAAAAGTGACCGGAGATTAATGTAAAAAGGTTGTCGAGGTTTGGTTTTGGTTTTTTTTATGGGGTTAAAAAGTTAAAGATTGTAACTTTAAACTTGATAAAAAAAATCGTTGCTTTTATATAAGATAAAATATTAAAAAAAGGAAAGTTTTTTTTGGAATGGCTAAAGTTACTTGTACAATTTTTATATTTTTATTTATTTTTTACTTTTTTTTTTAATAATTATTTATTGTTATTTTTTTTATATAATTTTAATGTTATTATGTTTTCTGATCTTTTAACTGATTAATTTATATTGTTTGAACCAATCGACATACAAGCTTAAATCAAATAAAGGCTTCTTTTTCCAGAAGGTTGACTTCGAGGTTGTTTTCATCTAACAGGATTTATGCAAATTTGTTTTAGTGTTACATGGTATTTTGTAATTTATATACTTTACTAAAAGTTTACAGACTTTTTTACATTGTGAATGATAGTCAGTTCGTGTGTCACATCAGATGGTGTAGTATTACTTTTCGAGCTTGTCATTGTTATGCCTTATTTCCATCACTAGACGAGAGCATGCTCTCGCTCAACCTCTCTTTAGGAGAGGAGACATAAGAGTTCTAAGGCTAATTGTAATATAGTGGTGATTGTGGATGACCGTGGTTACCACCGCTACATTATTATCAACTTTTTCATGACTAATTTAGTGTAATAAGAAGAGTGAGGTCACAAAAAAAATACCTCACAAAATCATTTAATAAAAACACCACACACAAACCTTCTCACACGACTCAGTCTTATTTTCAACCGAGTCCTTGCAAACTACACAGACACGTCTTACATGAGTTGTGTGGCAATGCATGATGTGGTCACCATTGCCTAACACAACAACTTACATTTAATTTTTATACACGAAATTACAACCTATCTTTACAATAGTCTGTACTGCTTAATTTGAGAATTTGCAAGTATTTTGTTATCTAGCATTGACTTTTTTTCATCTAAAATAAAAACAAAAGAAATTTGCAGGTTAAAAAATGTTACATCTACAAAAGGTTTAAAAATATATATTCACACATACACATGTCATGTAAATACGGTAGATGAAAAAGATGAAAGAGAAAACATTATTCAACATTATTGAGTCCAACTTCATTGTCATGTTACCAAGTTAATATTTTTCTAAATCTTTTATGGTTGCAGCATTTCTTGATCAACATATAGCTTTCTATTTAGGGGGAATTTGTTATCATTAGATCGGGCAAAATATACTTTGGGCTCATTATACATTTTAAGTTGATACTTGGGATGTGGCACATTTATCACTTATATTCATCGGTTCGGTTAACGGGTTGTTCGTTTGTTCGGTTAATTTTTTTTCTGGGTATAACCGAGAACCGAATCGAACCGAAAACCGAACCGAATAACCGAAAACGAACCCCCATAACTGAAAACCGAACCGAATAACCCGAATTACACAAATTTAATTATTTATTCATTTATTTATAAGATTTTTAGAAAGAAAAAAAGATTAAAGCTTAAAAAATGTTATATTTAAAAGTGTTTTAATATTTTTTTAATATAAATATATAAAAAAAAGTATATATTTATTTGAATTCGGTTTTCGGTTTGGAATGCTAAAACCATAACCGAACCAAAAACCGAATATTTAATTCGGTTCGGTTCGGTTTTAGCAAATTCGGTTCGGTTATGAGTTCGGTTTGGTTATTTTCGGTTCGGTTCGATTTCGGTTTTCGGTTTATTCGGGTATTACCCAACCCATGAACACCCCTACCTTATAGGTTTTGTATGTCCTAAATTAGTAATGACCCAAAAAGTACCACAAAATTAAAACCGACCAACTTGTATTGTAATCTCAAATATTTTCTTTCGAGTTATGCTATTTAGACCTAAAACACAAGCCTAAATATATACCTAATGCATAAATCACTTGTACAATTGTATTAAATACTTTCTCTCTCTAAATTCCCACCAATCAATTTTTTAAATCAACCAATCAAATCATTAGGTTTATTTGTAGGCATAATTAGTAGGTTTAACAATCATTTTTTTTTTCTTTTTTATAAAGATTCTCAGTCAATACAGATGAAATTTTCACTAAAAAATCAATAGATCATATAAAATGACATTATCATGAATTCTCATGTTTCAAACATCGATAAGATATGAGTAAACTCACATGTAATCAGTGATGAAATTGTACTCGATAGAGGATCTCCTCACGCAATTGCTTCATCACTTAAAAGCTTTACTTGACACCAATACCCGAATACCCGAGTAGTCTCAATTTTTAAAAGATAAACAGTGTATAATGAACACACAAATGCTATTGATTAGAAATTTAGAATACAAAAATCTCAGGAGACAACATTTAAGTAAGGGTGAAAAATATTGATAGAACATAAACAACTTGAATGCTAGCACACAATAACTTGATCAATCAAGTTATCCTCAACTTGAGAGGATCCTCTTCCCAATTGCAAAGAAGCATTGTGTGAATAAATACAATAAACCTTTGACAAGAACATGCATCACTTCAAACTTGAGCTAACAACAACATCAAAATATTTGGCAAACACCTTGACTCCAGAACTTGATCATGCGCTCGGAGGACAAAGCATGCTCAAAGACATCTCACAAAACAAACCGAGGAGCTGATTATAATACTAAACATTTGCAAGGGAACATCACAAAGATCATTTGATTTAAAAGCCCTACGAACTTCCATGACTCATGATGATACTAATTTTACTTGTCTTTCATCCCTCGCCAATATACGAGAGATGGAGAATCTTTCAAATTGCGGACGAAATCATCCCACTCCATAGACTTAGCATATCTTCCACATGTTCAATGGGTTGAGGTCTAACTTTGTTCAAATAAGAAATGTTCTACATGTTTAAGGAAGATGTTTCAACATTAAAAAAGCTGATTCGACTACTTTCATATGTTTAGTCAGACCATGAATATACAACTTTCCCAACACAACCAGCCATTACCTTTAATTTCCAACAGCGGCAATCTCTAGAGTAGTAAGAATGCCAAAATTTCCCCATCTGAAAAGACAATTTGCTTGAATTTAGCATTTTGCACTATAACTCATAAGATCTCTCGAAACTAATGAGATTTCGACCCACTAAATAATCCTATTGTTAAGCTTTCGGATGCTTGGTTCATTAAGGACAACACTGATGCTCCTCAACTTGTTAGAAAAGGTCTTAACTAGCTTATCATTTTCTTTAATACTCCTCAAATAATGTAAAGACAACACGAACATGCATGTAACACGGTTCCATATCTTCGACCAAAAGTACCCAACAAGGTATCTGAAATTTCCCGAGGGAGATTTACCCACAAAAGGTGTGGAAGTGTAACGATATAACCTAGCCATAAATTGTTTTCTTGCTAAATTTTCTTCTACGGTTGTCCTTTTGGTGTTAGTCTTCAAAACATTTGGGAATTAAGAAAAGCTTCTTTACAAAGCCAGGCAGTCATCAAGAATTCAAGACCATTTCAGCCTTGTATCCCACATAGGTTATAGAAATGAATTGTTCTTTGATTATATACTATCATGTACATGTATGTTACATGTTTAGAATAATACTATGTTTCGGATGTATATTGATAACAAAGTTCAATATAAACAATTGAACGTTGTTATCCTGTCATCTGAAATTTGTATGACTTCTTAACATTTTATAATATTTATTTTAACTCTTTTTTTTTCCTTAACAAGCACTTTATAAATTGATACAGAATGACTGACTCCACATTCTTACATATCCAGATACGTAAAACCAAGGCTTTTGTGAGTCTCATAAATAAGAGGGAGTAAGAGTTTTGGGCTCACACTCATCTCCAATGAGAGGAAAGTAACGATCCGTTCTATTAGAACTGAATTATGCATAGAAAGTAATGGCACAAACTTTACATCTGTATTGTCTTTAAATTTGTGACAAAATAATTGGGACGTGATAGAAATATTTCTTTGTTGGTTTCGGCTTGGTTAGAATGTAGTTTAGTACTATGAATCTCGCTAAGTGAAAATTTTAGTACATTGGACTTTTAATGGTGTAGAATAATACCATAAATACTCTAAACTTGGCTAAGTAAAATTTCTACTACCTTATATCACTTAACTGTTAAGCCCATTAGTAATTTAACGAACGTTATTTTAAAATTAAAATATTCATAGTATAACTATAAATAGGCGAGTACCCGTGCCTAGCGGCAGACAATTAACGATATGCGATATTGTGGTAAGTGTTTCGTATAACGTTCAAAATAGAACGTGAAAAGATCAAAATGTAATTACAAACGGTTGTAACATGTGATAATTCAACTTTAGCAAAAATTCTTAACGTGTATCAAACGACATATAAAAATATTTAATGAAACTTAAAATAAAACATTACATCAATTATGAAATATTAACTAACAACACACGTTACTCGTCGCGTAAAACTTCTTGATACACGACATTTGAGGTATAGATTCATGCTTGACGGAACTCTTTGACTGGTTTAACCAATACCTTTGTTGTTCTACGAGATATCCTTCTAGACAATGCCATACAATACGCAATTTTCAAATTGATTTTTCCCGCCTTGAATAAGTTTTGAGTGAAATAAGTTTCCATTTTCAATTTCGTTTTCTTGTAGGCAATTTAGAATAAAAGTTGTATCGCCAAAGTTGTATATATTTGACTTGAATAAATTTCATTTTCTTGAGTGAAATAAGTTTCCTTGAATAAATTCATAACAAAGCATGTTTTGGGGTTGTTTAATAATTGTAATACTTTCCAAAGTTGTATATATTTGACTTTCTCAAAGTTTTAGAATCAGAACGAGTGTGGAAACCCGCACGATGCAGCGGGATTGGCTTAAAATGACTTACTTTGTAGCGACACGTAAACCTTAGGGACTAATTTTGCCAGGTTGCTATAGTTAGCAATTAATGCTACAGGACTTACCTTGCAACGTCGCTTAAACCTTAGGGACTATTTTTGCCAGATTGCTATAGATTGCAATTAATGATGCATGACTTATTTTGCAACGCCACTTGAACCTCAGGGACTATTTTTGCCAATTTGCGAAAGTTAGCAATTAATGTTTCGCAAATCAGTTTTTGACAAATGGCATGTGAAGGAATCATGTCCTGCCTTTTAGTTAATACGAGTGTGGAAACCCGCGCGATGCAGCGGGATTGCTTTTGTAGTCGTGAATTTGGATAGGGACTATTTTTGCCAAATGCTATAAAGGACTTACTTTGCAGCGATAATTAAATTTTAGGGACTATTATTGTCAACTTGGACTTACTTTGCAACGACACTTAAACCTCAGAGACTATTTTTGCCAAGTTGAGAAAGTTTGCAATTAATGTTGAGAAAATGGGCTTTTGACACTTGGCTTGTGAAGACCAAGTGCCCCGCTCAATAGTATATATAATAATAATTATTAGTTTCCATCATAACATTTCAACTAATTCCCTAAGCTGTAACACCACAAGGTTGAAACAATGAAACAATTAATAGTTTCCATCACTTAGACTTTCATTTTAACATTTCAACAAAACTTGACTTTCAACATTCAAGTTTCACATTCCCATTGACCATTTTTCCATTTTAGATAGTTAAGATTAAGGATTGAAACAAGCCAAGTCAAGCCTGAGCTTGCTAAAGCTCGAGATTTTATTTAGGTAAAGGGATTCATTATCCTTATTAAATTTTATTACGCTAAAAAACAAATAAGTACAATGGATGGGTGAGTCCCACATCTAAAGCTCGAGCTTGAGTCGTTTATGATCATAAGTCTCGAGCTCGGGCTCGTTTCGAGCCTTGTGATTTTAGCTTGAGCTCAATTCGTAACATATTTTACAAGCTCGAGATCAGTTCTTTTTTATAATATGCACAAGCGAAATAAAACTCGACTCGATCTTTTAAGTACATTAAGCTCGATCTCGTTTGCTATGCTAATTTTTTATGCTCGTTTATATATAAATGTACATATGTCATATAAAATTATACGTATATTATGTGCATATACAATTATACGTATATCAAATATGTTTACATATATAAACGCATATATTTCTCATGCTTGTTTACGAACCCAAGCCTAGTCTAGCTTTGATTATCAAGCATGGGCTTGAACTCATTTATTAAATGAGCTCCAAATTAACAAGGCTCGAGCTTGTTTAAGCTTGGATTGTTTCAAGGTTTTATTAGCTTCACTCATTATGAACCCAACTCGAGCTAAAAGCAGGCTTGAAACAAGCTTGTAACATGTGATTTTAAGATATTGAGGTATGGGTGTTTAATGTAAAAGGTGTCGAGGTTTGATTTTGAGGTTTGTGTGTTTTTTTATTGGGTTAAAATTAAAGATTGTAACATGTGATTTTTAGACTCAGATAAAAATCATTGCTTTTATAGAGAATACTAGCAGGGTATCCGTGCATTGCGGCGGCGGGTACCCTGAAATAAAATCTTCCGGTGAATTATGTATTTTAGTTTATTATGTTATTTTTGACAATAAATTTACGGATATCAAGAATTTCGTTTAGCCCGTTCCCGTTGGCCTGTGCCTATTTGGCTCATGCCCGTTCAGGCTCGAGCCCGTTTGGCCCGCACCAATTCGGGCTTAAGCCCATTTTGCCCGTTGACCGTTTGGGCTTGAATATCTGTATAATGTGCTTTATTATTTGTATTAGTGACATTTAATGTAGGGTTCCCGTTGCGGCGGCGGATATATTGAAATAAAATTTTCCGGTGAATAATGTATTTTAGTTTATTATGTTCTTTTTTATAATAAATTTACAGATTTCAAGAATTTCGTTTAGCTCGTGCACGTTCGGGCTCGAGCCCGTTTGCCCCGTGCCCGTTTGGATCGTACCCGTTCGGGCTCGGGCCCATTTGGACCGTTGCCCGTTCGGGCTTGAATATTTATATAATGTTCTTTATTATTTGTATTAGTAACATTTTAATGCAGGAATTATGTTTAAGTTGGTTGTACAATATGCTTGATAATTTGTATTTCTTGTGTAAGGGGTGTTTTAATAACTGCATTAATTGTATTTATTGACCAGTTAATTTATTAACTACATTAAATATCTTGACCACATTAATAGTGTTTTGTTTTTTGTACATTAAGCTTTAAGACTTGTAAGTCTTAAAATTAAGATTGATGAGAAGATCATTAATAGTGCATTATGTATTGTACAATAAGCTTTGTATTTTGTAAGTCTTAATTTTAAGACCATGAGGAGAGAGATTCATTCCTCTATTATAAGTAGTATAGATTAGAAAATGGAAAGTTTTTTTTGGAATGGCTAAAGTTAAAACATTTTTTAATTTTAGTTAATTGTAAATTTCTTTTTGATTAATATACATGATTTGAATCGACCGGGACATAAGTTTAAATCGATTAAAGTCTTTGATTTTCAGAAGGTTAACTTTAGGGTTGTTTGAACTGATGTTAGTTAGTCCTGTCCACAGCAGTAGTAGAAACAGTTGAAACAAGAACAAGCATAAAACAGGAAAAGAAGATCAATAATTGCCAGGTAACATGCAATATTTTATTGAAGAAATATTACTCAAAAACTTTAGTTCGGTACAATAATAATCCCTACCCTTCACGGTATATATAGACTAACCAATACACGTTAGACTATAACTAGGATTATATTAAACCTAACCTAAATCAACAAGGACTACTTCACGTTAGGATAAACGTTGGATGAGTTGGACTAGCACTCCAACTGTGATAATCATAGAAACCTGATCCACGCTAGAAGCCACAATCAGATCTCGGGAATTCTCTAACAATCACCCCTGAATTTCTGAGTCGAAGAGGGTAACTCTTGCACACCAAGTAACGATCTCATCTCCTTGAACCTTATGCGCGCCAAGGCCTTCATCAATGGGTCTGCTCTTTGTTCTTCACCGGATACATGCTCAACAATTACTTGTTCATTCTCCACACACTCACGAATGAAGTGATATCGAGTGTGGATGTGTTTGCTTCTACCATGTGTCACAATTCTCAATTTCCGGTCATTTCTCAAACTCAATATTCATCATTTCATATCGGTTCGTGCATGGTTTTGCATTTTACATTAAACGTTTATTTTCTTATTAAATAAACGCTATCGCGTAAAGATTATTTTGAATATTGATCCGACACTTCCAAAAATATTCTTAATATATTTTTGTACTCATTTTAAGACTATACAAATTATATTATTAGTTTACCCGATGGTTTCAATTTATTTTGTATATAAATTGTTATGTATAAATATTTACGACGGTTTTCGTATATTCAACACGATGAATAATTATTCACTCAGTACTTGTAAGAAATGTATTTTTATAATTTTTATGACATCGATATATTTTATTTTGTTCCGTTAAAATTTATTTCTAGCTAACGCTACCCTAAATACTTATTTAAACTCACAAATTACCTAATATACATACACTTTACTAATTATTTTCATACAAAATTCATCCACTTTTCTTTTTCTTTAACCCTTGTCGACAGAAAACATGACACAACATATTTGACATAAAAATCTTGAGCCTAATTAGTACACATATACACTACCTAGACTTCTACTTGTATTATTTTAATTATATACCATTATAACACATCCATACTCTTATCCTTTGGTGGAAAAAAAAATATAACTCTCTCATTCTCACCTATTGAAACCAGCCAAGGAGAAAGAACAAGAAGAAACTCAAGAATTTTTCAAGATCAAGCTAAATTATACACACTAGGATACTCTCTTTAAGGGTTTTGAAATAAAAACACTAGAGTATTTAGGAAAACCTTGTTCTATAAACCTCATCACTATACTAGTAAGCATTTCATAATCATTTTTAATCTTCCATATTCATACTTTATGTTATTTCATCATTTTTGCAAGAAAACATGCATGTTACATATGAATTTATACCACTTTAAATGTTTTTATTACGTATTATTAGTTATAATTATCCTATAATTAATCCCTTGAAACATATCACTTTTGGTGAGGTCTAGGAACCCATGACACCCTAAGAAGGTGTATGGTAGGATTAGAATAGCTTCGGAGTTGTTTTGAATTGGTTGGAATAGGTTTGGCGCGTGAAAAACTCATTTCGACAACTTTAGTTAACGGTCTGTCCATATTTTTAAATCTGGGAAAATTCGACAGTTGGTAAAATATTTTGGGCTAGATATTTGGAAAATACACTTTAAAATGAAAACGTGGCCGCTTGAACGGATTAAAACGGAGTTATAACGAAGAAGTTATGAATTTTTCAAGTTAAGCAACGAAAACTATAAATTCGGAAATTTCAAACAAGTTACATCAAATTTGCACGAGTCAAAATGAAGCTTAGGCGTTGTAAATTATTTCGACTTATCAAAATATATTAGTATACTTTGATACGAAGCTAAGGACATATAAAACGTAGAAAACGGACTTGTAACGATTAAATTATACACGTTTACACAAAGTTGCCGTAATTTTATTATATAAGAAAAACTATACTATTTCTAATAGACAAGTGTTACGGCAAAACAAGTCACCATGTTGGAGGTCGTTTTTAACATTGATGTAGAACTTTTCAGAAAATGATGTCTTCTAGGAAAAGTAAGTTCGCCTAGCCTATTTTCCAAAATGTTCAACCGTTCGTCAAACGGAGTTGTAACGAATAAAATACGGTCACTCAAACTTTGCCGAAAACTACCTTAAACTATATTTTTGGTACAAGTATCCTACTTCGCTTATGTTTTTCTCCATGACCGAGACCTCTATGATGAAAAGTTAAAAGCTAAAACCTTGAGATAATGCTACAAGCTTTTCAAAACCATTGAGTTTGTTTCCTAACACTCGATGTGCACCATTTTACGACTAGCTTTCCGAGGCCATATAGTCACTTTCATGACTTGTCAAATTATATTATTTTGCGACGAAAAGTTATAGATTCATAATAAATCACTAAATGATTATCGTAGGATATCATTTCGACGTAAGTACTTGTAAAGTATTTGGTAACTTGACAATATGTCATAAACATATTTTTCGACGATAAACTTTATTTTCAAATGTACAAGTGGTATGGATATCATATGAGTTTGTATGCACGACATTGTTTCATGACTTATATTAGAGCATATCATTCATATTAGGTTGCGGATAGAGATCGCACCTCATTTCAGTGTATCTACTTTTGTCATCATAAACATTGCACCAGGTGAGTTCGTAGCCCCACTTTTACTCGTTTAATTGTTTTATAAACTCTTCAGGGGAGATACATGCTCAACTACTTGCTTTTACTTTACATTTATATGAACTTAAATATCTTTTGTTTCACTCTATGTAATGCGTAAGTAGATTATGCCCGAACTAAATTGATCACTATCTTTTGAACGCTATTAGTTGAAACACTTTCCTTGATTTTGAACCCTTCGACATGTATATTTGAGCTATTTTAAATTGATTCGAACCCTTTAACATATAAGTGAACACTTTGGACTTGATATGAACCTTTGACATATAGTTAAACTCTTTTAACTTGTACAAGAACCCTTTTGATATATTTTAAACTTGTTTGACGTGATTTTGAACGCTTCGACTATCTTGAACCTTTTGATATTTTCGAACTCTTTGACTGTTCTGAACTTTTGAACTCGACTTAAATCTTTGAACTTAATTACGAACTTTTGAACGGAACTCTTGAACTTAAATACAAACTTATGACTTGTTTGAACTTATTGAACCGTATGTGTTATGACCTTGACCTAAAGTCTCCCATGATCGGAGCAAAGACTATAAAGTCTCCCTTGTTCGAGCATCCTATAAAGTCTCCCATGTTCGAGCATCACTATAAAGTTTCCTTTGTTCGAGCAATCTTAAAGCCTCCCGGTCCGGAGCGAGAATGTCTCACTATGTTACGGAGCGTTCTCAATCTAAAGTCTCCCATGTTCGGGCGGTGCAAATTCTCCCATGTTCGGAGTGTTCTTAATGGTATATAATAGTTGTATGATGTACCGTTCGTACATTCGCATTGTTAGTCTCCTATTAGTTGGTAGTATGGATAGCGCTATTAGAGGTCGGCCAACCTCTCGTCCACTATGTTACGGGACGCATATTATTTATTCTAGGGGCTTTTCCTGGCATACATTATTATATACGTGGTACTATATTGTGAATTATTGTGGTAACTTATAATCGACTATTAGACACACTATATTTTGTGCAATGGGTTGTGAACACACAGGTTGCAAGTTTTGTATAGGCGGAACTTGGAACTGAGTGGATTTACAATGCCTTTGCTTTGAGAACTCATTTGACCTCGTGTGCTTGATCATAAACTAGACATATTTTGGCAGTGGGTTGTGAACACACAGGTTGCAAGTTTTGTATGGGCGAAACTTGGAACTGAGTGGATTTACAATGCCTTTGCTTTGTGGACTATTCTAAATGACCAAAAACTTTGCCTTTGTTGCATGAACGCTCTTTAAAAGCTTTACTTGTTAACCAAACTCTATGAACTCACTCAACCATTGTGTTGACACTATTAGCATGTTTTATCTCAGGTATCTAAGGCATTCACTTCATGGCATGCATGTGGACTTATCATAGAGTCGCGGTGTCGACGCGTCTCACATATGTTTTATGCACTTAATTATCGTTTGATTGTAACAAACTTATTTTGGTACCTTGGAAATCTTTTGGGACCTATGTTTTGTAAACTCTGATTATTTTACTTAATCAAACGATATTTTCAAAACGACACTTCAGGTCGTTCGATATAACTGTAACTTTGATGCTATGACAGTCCTCCCCAAGGTATTCCATTCCGCTGTAAAACAGGTAATTTGGGGGTGTGACACCATGAAAGACCGGGTTCTTTGATAACGCAATTGCCGATATGTTATCAACTCTTATTATCACTTTTTGTCTTTCCATTCCTGTCACTTCCGCCAATAACTCCCTAAGCCAAATTGCTTGACACGCCGCTGCAGTGGCTACCATGAACTCAGCTTCACACGAAGATAATGCCACGGTAGTTTGCTTTTGTGAGCACAATGTAATAGGTGATGTACCAAGGTAGAATACATGTCTAGTAGTGCTTCTTCCATCATCAATGTCAACATTATGACTACTATCACTATATCCTACCAATTTCATGTCATTACCCCGTTTGTATTCAATTCCAAACGAAGTTGTACCTTTAAGATTGCGTAGGATTTTCTTGATAGCATGAGCATGTGATTCTCTTGGACTTTGCATATATCGACTAACTACTCCAACCGAGTAAGTCAAATCTGGACGAGTGTGCAAGAGGTAACGTAAGCAACCTAGTACATTTCAATATTGAGTAGCTTCTACTTCTGGTTCATCTTCAGCTTTCGACAACTTGAGATCCTTTTCCATTGGATATAAAGTTGCATTGCAATCTTCCATACCAGCTTCTTTCAAGATTTTTAGTGCATATCTCTCTTGCTTGATCTTGATACAATCCTTCTCTTGTGATACTTCGATACCCAAGTAATAAGTTAACTCACCAAGATCCGACATTTCAAACTGAGATGCCATCCTTTCTTGAACTCATTGATGCAATCTAAGCTTGCCCCAGTTACGAACAAATCATCTACATAAACCGCAACAATGATAAATTCTCCCTTGGTTACTGCTTTATAACCCGCCTTTTCTTGCATGCATTATTGAAAACTCATCTCCTTTAAAGTGCCATATAGCTTTATGTTCCATGCCCTTGGAGCTTGCTTTTGGCCATACAAAGATTTAGCTAGCTTATACACTTTTCCTTCCTCTCCTGGTTTTTCAAAGCCTTCGGGTTGAGTAACATAAACCTCTTCCTTTAAGTCACCATGAAGAAAAGCTGTTTTGACATCTAAATGATGAATCTTTCATCCTTTCCCGGCTGCGAGAGCAATCAATAGCCGTATGGTCTCGAGTCGAGCTACTGGCGCGAACACTTCATCAAATTCAATACCGGGTTGTTGTACATAGCCTTTAGCAACCAAACGCGCTTTGAACTTCTTGATTGTGCCATCGGCGTTTCTTTGGATCTTAAACAGCCACTTTAACCCGATTGGTTTAACACCTTTAGGAAGAAAAACGAGTTTCCAAGTATTATTCTTTACAATGGAATCAAGCTCGTTTTGCATTGCTTTGACCCATTGAGGTTTCGATTTCGCTTCATTAAAATTCCTTGGTTCCTCGTCAATTGTCAACATAAGTTCATTAATGTTAAGTTGATAATCGCCTAACCTCATTGGTAAAACCTTGTTTCGAGTTGACCGACGTGTCGCGATAGGAATTGTACTATTACCAGGTTCACGGCACCGCATCGTAGCATGAACGAGAGCGATGGGTGTTCTCGGATGAACAGTAGGTGTTGAGTGAACAACAACTGGTATCATGTTGTTGTTGTGACCTGTTGTAGTCTGTTCGTTTTCAGTAGTTTGAGCTTCCTCATTCACCATCTGATCATCATCATTTACATGTATATCGTTCCAAAAAGTAGTTGACATACCTGGTTCGTTTCCAGCTTGGTTTGAATCCTCAGATTTCTTTGTCCAATTCCAACCTCTTTTCTCATCACAAACAACATAGGCGTTGATTATAATCTTGTTTTCACGTGGGTTGTAAAGTCAAAAACCTCCTGAACCTGGTTCTTTTCCAAGATAAACCAATGGTTTCGTCCTATCATCAAGCTTTTTCAGGTGCTTTGAAACAATTCTTTCATGTGCAATACAACCAAATACCTTTAAGTCTTCAAGGTTCGGTTTTTCCCCATAAAACTTCTCGTATGGTGTAACTCCTACCAATGCTCCCGTAGGTGTTCTATTTATTATATACGTTTCATGTCGAACCGCTTCACCCCAAAATCAATTTGGTACACCTCTTGCCTTCATGAGACACCTTGTCATCTCAAGTAGAGTACGGTTTCGTCGTTCCACAATTCCATTTTGTTGAGGTGCATAAGGAGCCGTCAACATACGTGCTATTCCTTCTTGGTCACAAAACCGATTAAAGTCATGTGATGTAAATTCACCACCTCTATCCGTATGGAATGTCACAATCTCTTTACCCGTTCGTTTTTCAATTGACGTCTTGAATCTTTTGATTACTCCAAAGTCACTTTTGTGCTTCAAAAGAAAAGACCACATGTACCTAGAATAATCTTCGATAAGAACTAGGATATAAGAGTTACCTGCTTGAGTGGGAGGATTTATCGGTCCGCATATATCCCCATGAACCATCTCAAGTAATTGTGAAGCTCTATATGTTGCTTTCTTAGAGAATGACTTCTTTGTTTGTTTTCCAACCATGCAAGACTCGCATATTTGATCTTGATGCTTAATTACCGGTACCCCTTTAGCTAACTTATGCATCAAATTCACCGCACTAAAACCGATATGACCAAGTCGCACGTGCCACAACCATGACTCTTCATTAATGTTAGCTTGCAAACAATAAGGTTTCCCAACTTGTAGTTGAGCCTTGTAAAGACGATTTGCACTTCGCGGGACTTTAATTAGCAAACTTCCACAACTATCAAGCATGGTTAGGAAATTACCTCGTATTCTAATATCACAACCGGATATTGAAGATTTTCCAAGACTTATCACATTACTACGAAGAGCGGGATTGTAATAAATATCTTTTAGCAACTTTTGTTTCCCATTTTCCCCTTAAAACAAAATAGAGCCTTTTCCTTTTATACTTACACACGAACCGTCTCCAAATCTTACACGACCTGTTATATTTTCATTTAACTCAGAAAAGTAAGAGTAATTACCTGTCATGTGATTACTTGCTCCGTTGTCAAAGTACCATACATCATCTTCCTCGGTGTTGGACTCAATCTTTGGAGGAGTAAACTTTTCTTCATTCATGAAAACCGTTTCTTGAACCAAGTTCATCATAAAGAATGTACCTTCTTCATGATTTATGTCTCTCTCTTTTGTCTCACTGAGGTTTACTTCATAGTCTCGTTTTCGATTTGGGCATTTTGAAACAAAGTGTCCGTACTTATCACAACGGTAGCACTTTATATGTGAGAGGTCGAGTTGCTCATGTTTCTTACCCATTTGCTTATTATCTTCACGGTTTTTCGTGGAGTCACGTTGACCTTGGTTTTGATAGTTGCCCCTACCACGTCCTTGACCACGACCTCAAGAGTTTGAACCACATCCTCTTCCTCCACTTGCGTCATTATTCCTATTGGAACTTTCCGTCCTAGCATAAAGCAACTTTTCTTGAGCATCGTTTGCTTTATCATCTTCTTTCACTCTCTCTTCATACGCTTTCAATCTACCAACCACATCCTCAAACCCCGTTGTTTTAAGGTCTAAAACTTGTTCTAGGGCTGCCACGATATGGACAAAACATTTAGGAAGACTTGTGAGAAACTTCTTTACCAGCTTGTGTTCCATCATGACTTCTCCAAGCGTGGCTGACTTAAAAGCAATACCCGATAGCGTTGAGGCATATGCATCTATAGTACCGTTATCTGACATCTTCAGATTCTCGAACTCCGTAATTAAGGTTTGAAGCCTAGCTTCTTTCACACGATCAACACCTAAGTTACGGGTTTTTATTGCATCCCACATCTCCTTCCCGGTTTTCATATTCCCAATTTGCAAAATCAGGTCTTCTGGTATTGATTGAAACAACAAACCTTTAACTATGTTATTCTTCTTTGGATCATCTAAGCCCGGATCGACCACATCCCAGACTCCATGAATTCCAAGAAGTACCTCCATACGCATTCTCCATATGGTATAGTTAGTTGATGTTAACATCGGGCAGTGAAACGTCAAATTTGATTCTTTTGTCGGCGGTGGTGGTGGATTAGAACCTGATGGATCTCCAGTCATCCTGGTTCTTCTTCTGGACCGCGAATAGGTTTGTAACGGGGAACTTTCCAACCCTTTTTCACACGGCTAAGTAGCTTAGCCTTTGTATCTGTTTTACCTGAACAAAAGCTGTGTCCAAATTAATGCAATCTGATCAACTTCACACGTCTAACCACAAGGTCGCAGGTTAGAGATGAAAAGAAAAAATGGGCTGTGATCAAAGTGGGCTTTAATCAGAGTGGGCTGCAACAGGTTCTTTAAGTCGATTGTTTTAAGGATGCTGTAACCCTAAAATAACTCATATATAACCACAAGATTCTTTCAGTTATTGTAACCCTTAAACATGGATACAAATCACCAGGAACTTCTTCGCAAGCTCTTGATACCAATCGATGTTAGTCAGTCCTGTCCACAACAGTAGTAGAAACAGTTGAAACAAGAACAAGCATGAAACAGGAAAAGAAGATCAATAATTGCCAGGTAACATGCAATATTTTATTAAAGAAATATTACTCAAAAACTTCAATTCGGTACAATAATAATTCCTACCCTTCACGGTATATATAGACTAACCAATACACGTTAGACTATAACTAGGATTATATTAAACCTAACCTAAATCAACAAGGACTACTTCACGTTAGGATAAACTTTGGATGAGTTGGACTAGCACTCCAACTGTGATAATTACATAAACTTGATCCACGCTAGAAGCCACAATCAGATCTCAGGAATTCTCTAACATGAACTAACATGATTGAAGCAAATTTGTTTTGGAGTTACAAAATTTTGTCATTTATATCCTTTATAGCTGGCAATCTAGACCCGTTTGGGTCTAGATGGGTTTATATGAAAAGTGAAACTTATGCGTCAATGTTTTTCTAAACACCTCATGGGTCTAATTGGTTCATTTTTAAAGTTGTTAGAAGAAGTATGTTGGATCTACCCGGTTTGTTAGACTAACGTCAACGTACAAGTTGTCACTTTTGGTATATACCCATTTAGACCTGTTGGGTCATTGCCAGCTATCTGACGAATGACAGTCGGTTCGTGTGTCTCGTCAGATGATATATTATCACTCAAATATACACGTTAATAACCTTCGAGCTGTCATTGTTATGCCTTATTTGCATCACTTGCACTTGTAGTTCACTAGACGAGGGCATGCTCTATTGCTCTCGCTCAACGAAAGAGAGACATAAGAATTCTAATATATATTTTTTCATGTGTTTACTTTAATATGTATGTCAATGTCATATCTAATGTAGTAAGCGGGCAAAAAATTACTTTCATGTAATTAATTGCCTAATGCTACAACCTACATTTAATTTTTTTAAACGAAATTACAACCTATCTTTACAATAGTCTGTATTGCTTAATTTGGGAATTTGCAAGTATGTTGTTATTTTTAGCATTGAATTTTTTTTGCATCTAAAATAAAAACAAAAAGAAATCGGCAGGTAAATATAAATA
Organism: Chrysanthemum lavandulifolium; assembly: GCA_022545495.1. Classification (NCBI taxonomy): domain Eukaryota; kingdom Viridiplantae; phylum Streptophyta; class Magnoliopsida; order Asterales; family Asteraceae; genus Chrysanthemum; species Chrysanthemum lavandulifolium. Next base: position 274,792,136 of record CM040244.1, read on the forward strand.
TATAGCTTTCTAAATTGGGCATAGGTTATCATTTGACTGGGCCAAATGTAATATGGGCTCATGAATTTTAGGCTCATACTTGGGATCTGGCCAATTTATCAAACCGACCAAATTGTAATCTCAAATATGTTTTCTTATAAAGATTCTCAATACAGATGAATTTTTCATAATAAAAATCCATAGATCATATAAAATGACATTATCATGAATTCTCATGTTTCAAACAGCGATAAGATCCAAGTAAATTCACATGTAATTTGTGATAAAATTTTCCTCGATAGAGGATCTCCTCATCCAATTGCTTCATCACTTAAAAGCTTTACTTAACACCAATTACCCAAATACCCAAGTAGCTTCAATTCTTCAAAAGATAAACGGTGTATAATGAACACGCAAATGGTATAGGTTAGAATACAAAAATCTCAGGAGACAACATTTAGATAAGGGTGAAAAATATTGATACAACATAAACGACTTGAATGCTAGCACACAATTGCAAAGAAGCATTGTGTGGATACATGCAATAAACCTTTGACAAGAACATGCATCACTTGAAACTTGAGCTAAAAACAAGATCAAAATATTTGGCAAACACCTTGACTCCAGAACTTGATCATGCACTCGGAGGACAAAGCATACTCAAAGACATCTCACGAAACAACCCGAGGAGCTGATTTAAGCGTTTGCAAGGGAACATCACAAAGATCATTTGATTTAAAAGCTCTACAAACTTCCTTGACTAAATCATCCCACTCCATAGACTTAGCATATCTTCCACATGTTCAATGGGTTCAGGTCTAACTTTGTTTAAATAAGAAATGTTCTACATGTTTAAGGAAGATGTTTCAACATTAAAAAAGCTTATTCGACTTCTTTTATTCACGACAATCACGACAATCTCTAGAGTAGTAAGAATGCCAAAATTTCTCCATCGTAAAAGACAATTTGCTTGAATTTAGCATTGTGCACTAACTCATAAGATCTCTCGAAACTAATGAGATTTCGACCCACTAAAATAATACTCTTGTTAAGCTTTCGGATGCTTGGTTCATTAAGGACAACAGTGATGCTCCTCAACTTGTTAGAAAAGGTCTTAACTGGCTTATCCTTTTCTTTGATACTCCTCAATAATGTAAAGACAACACGAACATGTAACACGGTTCCATATCTTCGACCAAAAGTACCCAAAAAGGTATCTGAAATTTCCCGAGGGAGATTACCTACAAAAGGTGTGGAAATGGAACGATATAACCTGGCCAGAAAAAATTTTCTTGCTAAATTTTCTTCTACGGTTGTTCTTTTGGTGTTAGTCTTTAAAACATTTGGGATGGAAAGCTTCTTTACAAAGTCAGGCAGTCATCAAGCATTCAAGACCATTTCAGCCTTGTATCCCACATAGGTTAAGGAAATGATTCATTCTTTGGTTATATACTATCGTTTACATTTATGTTGCAAGTTTAGAATAGTACTATGTTTCGGATGTGTTATTGATGATGAAGTTCGGTCAGGACTTTGACTTTGATATCGCATCTCGAATTTGTATAACTTCTTAACATTTTAAAATATTTAACTTAACTTTTTTTTTTTCCCTTTTAACAAGCACTTTAAATTTAAGACACTATGATTAGAGTCCACATATTTACATATCCATATATTACTAATTATTTTTCGAGAAAATGCTACATCCAAAAAAAAAAAAAAAAATCTACAAAATCATCCGCAAACTGAGGTGTCACCCTGAGAAAAGAGAGAGAAACTATAAAAAAAAATACATCAATCAGAGAGTGACACCTCATTCTGTGGATTTCTTTTTGTGGTTGTAGCATTTCGCTTATTTTTTAAAGTTAAATAATGCAGTTATTGCATTAAGAAAAATAACACAAAATATTAGTGAATATAATGTTATCGATTATATTTTGTGTAATCGTAATTTACTTGAGATCAAAGGCTTAGTCATGTTTAGCTTATAATCGAGTTATGAGATGCGGAGCGCACACTCATTCTAGCTTGATGCCGCCACAACTAAATGTGGGGTCAAGGGGGTTGCGCCACCTTGCAGGGTCAAGGGGCATAGCCGGCCTATTGTTGGGGCGACTTTTCCTAACATGCGTGACTCTTCCCGCCAGCTGTTTTTAACCGCAATTAACTAACTTTTTGTTATATTTTATATAACAGAATTGATATCTTCCAAACACAATTGACATAACACCGTTCTCTATATTGATTTCTTCTCTCATGCTTTAGAAACAAAGTGTGATTCCCTGAATTATCCAATTAATAATTTCAGGATACCCGAGGCGAACATGGTCGAAATACTTCAATTTAAAAATAATCTTTACACGATTCAAAGAATATATATATCAGAGTTATTTGATTATTACCACTCACAAACACCCAAATTCTAGCACAAAATACAATATGATTAATGACGATCAAATCCTAAATATTTCTTCCTTTTTACTGATATATATTCAAGACAAAAAATACAAATATCCAACGATACATAATGACACACTAATATCCAGCGATCAATTATCTTAAGTCTAAGCTAGTTAACCACTTTCTTGTTCTACATATATCATGCATGCAACTAATACCTCACCCAAGCCCCTTTCATCAATTCTGTCAAACTTACTCGTTAATATATCAACTGCCTTAAACCTTTTAATTTGAGAAAACTATTTCATTTCAGAAAGCTCAGAACTTACCATGTTAACTTTTATTTTGAAAGCCTCTTACAAAAGGACTCGTCTTTTCGTCTTACCACTACAAAAACTTGAAGGCTCTTCAACATGAACATTTGAATTGCTCGGTGCATCAGTATTTTCTTCCATCATCCCGTCCAAATCGTCACAAACTACTAGTAAAACAAATAGTTTGTATATACATCTTCATTTTCCTTACAGCGACCGTTTCATTTTAAGCCAAAAAATGTCATATGGTCACTTTGTTAAGTGTATGTATATACATACATACATACATTGTTATTTTTCAATACATATAGAACTTGTTTTGAGTGATACTCATCAACATGTTAGACATGGTCTTAACCGGCTTAACGTCTTTGATACTCCACAAATGTAAAGACAACACGAACATGTAACACGGTTCCATATTATCGACCAAAAATGCTACCAAACAAGCTATCTGAAATTTCCCAAGGAAGATTACCTACATAAATTATGGAAGTAGAACGATATGGCGGAAATTGCTTTCTTGCTGAATTTTCTTATACGGCTGTTCTTTTGGTGTTGGTCTTTAAAACATATGTTAAGGAAAACGTCTTTACAAATCCAAATAGTACATCAAGACCATTTCAACCTTACATCATCCCACATCGGTTAAAGAAGTGATATATGCTTTTGTTATAAACGACTTTGTATGTGAATATGCTGCATCTTTAGAATAATATAATGTTTCGGACATAGTACTCTTTCTCAAGTTCATACTCCAAAATAGAACTTGTGTGGTGTAATGAGTCCTAAATTTGTATAAGTTCTAAACTTTTTTAATATTTATTATTATTTTTCAACAACCACAGTTCTAAACTTTTTTAATATTTATTACTACCTCCGTCCCAAAATTATTGTCATGCATAAAAAACACATGCTTTAAGAAAACATCATCATTACAACTTTCTTTCTTACTTTTTGCACAAAGACAGTTTACCCTTAACCAATTAATTTCTAATTTCTTTAAAGTTTGTAATAATAACCTCAACTAAGGGTAATATGGTAAACTTGATCTATATTCCCTATCTATTTATGGAAGTGGACAATTATTTTGGGACGACCGAAAAAGGAAAGACGGACTAAAAATATGGGACGGAGGTAGTATTATTTTTCAACAACCACCTCTTAGTTTGATACTTAAATATTAGATCACTCTCAATGGCTGCGTCGGTTTACAAACCGGCGCACGTCTGTTTACAAACCGACGCATGTCTGTCTTGTGTAGTGTGTGTGGGGCTCATTTGTGTTTTATGTAGTGTGTGTTGTGGGGTATATTTGTGTTAACCACAAATGAAACACGCCATCGTTATATTGGTAGGGTTGTGTTGGGGGGTGCCTCCATGTTTCGCCAAATAATATCAGTTTTTAGTGTAAACAAAAAAAATTCAGGATCTTTTTATTAAAGACCATGTAAATATATGGATTCTAAGACCACTCCCAACCGTGACGTGGTTCTTTCTGTGTAAGTTGTCTACTTCAACGCCATATCAACATTTCCAAACTAACACAGCCAGTGGCGGAACTAGGATGTTAGAGGACGGGGGCAACTCTTTTTATTTATTTATTTTTTTGACAAAAGTCGTGATGCACACAAAGATTAAGATATGGATATAAGGTTTTTATATTGTTTGACTTTAAGGTGGGAGGTAAATTAAATTTTTGTTGGGTTATTTACGTTTCCAGATAGTTACCAATTACCATTGGGCAAATGTTTTTAAAAGTTATCATACTTGCCATCATTTGCTTTTATGGGTAGCGAACAAATTTTTTTGGTTTTGTGTGTACTTTTCTTTTAAATTCATCTTTTTTTTTTTTTTGGGTATTTTGCGAATTTTTTTGACATTTTTGCCCCTCTTAGCTAATAGAATATTTTTTTTTCGAAAAGCGAAGTGTGTCATATATAAGACTTAAAATGATGAATTTCAAATAAAAGTACCTCCAAAAACAAAATATTTTGTTCGCTACCCACAAAAACAAATAGTGACAACTATGATACCTTTTAAAAACATTTGCCCATTACCATTTAGAGTAAGACGATATAATTATCTATTTAAAGAAGTTAACGCAAAATATGATATCAGCGATGATCAAATACTAAATATTTCTTTCTTTATAATCAAAGATATACAAAGTTTATACATTTAGTTATATTCGACAAATTATACGAATGTAACAACAAGGAGTAATTGATGATTGATTGATACCAAAACCAAAACCATCAATGGCCTTGAAAGTCTCCTTGTACTATGCAATCAGAGGCACATCTTAATTTCCGGCAGCTAGAATCTACGGAATAGGCCTCCGTTTTCGTCTAAATGGTTAAAGTATGAACTACCGTTTTTGTCTAAAAAACACGAACATGTAACACGGTTAGTTCCATATCTTCGACCAAAAGTGCCCAACAAGTTATCTGAGATTTCCCAACGAATCTAACCAGCGCGAAAAAATTGTTTTGTTGTTGGTCTTCAAATCAATTGCAAAGCAAAGCTTCTTTACAAAGCCAGGTAGTCATCAAAGATTGAAGACCATTTCAGCCTTGTATCCCACATAGGTTAAGGAAATGAATCAGTATTTGTTTATATACTATCGTTTAGATGCATGTTACATGTTTAGAATAATACTACGTTTCTGATATACACATCCAATATAACTTTGTCGTCTTTTGTTGTCCAAAATTTTTGTAACTTCTGAACATTTTATAATATTTAATTTAACTTCTTAAAATTAATCTTAACATTTTATTATATTTAATTTCACTTCTTAAAATTATAAATATAACTAATTAATTTCTAAATTTAAATAATGCAGTTATTTCTTTAAAAGAAACACAAAATACGATGTCAGCTAAACATTCTAAACATTTCTTCCTTGTAATGATAGGTATTCAATAAAAAAAAAATACAAATATCTAATGATGCATAATGACATTTGAAAGATGATAATTCAACGATACATTATCGTAAGTCTTAACCACTTTCTATTTCTACAAAGAAAAATGATTGAGAGACCTAACTATGTCCAACTATGTGACCAATTTTTTCTTAAATCGACGTGACAACTGTTTATTGATTTGTGAAGAAATGAGTTCATGTAATATCACCAACACAATACTGCGACATAAGTTTAAATGTACAATTACGCATGCCAATCAATGTTATCCTACAAATATCATCGATGCAACTAATACCTCACCCAAGTCTTTCTTTCTTCTTGTATCAAACCTTACTTCCTAATATGTCAACCGTCTTCTATTAGATTTGGTTTGAGCCTTAACCTATCATCTAACAACTTAAACCTTTTAATTCGAGAAAACGATTTCATTTTAGAAAGCTCAGAACTTACAACTTTTATTTCGAAAACCTCTTACAAATCTCCCTCTCGACACATCTTAGTAGCAACATTGTTGATATAATCACCATGTATATTACATGCTTCACTTAATACCGTAACCAAAGGATCCATTCGACTATTTATTTTCTTCTTACTACATACCAACACTTGAAGGCTCTTCAACATGAAAATTTGTGTTGCTCGGTGCATCATTATTTTCTTCCATCACCCCATCCAAATTGTCACAAACTACTATTAAAACAAACATTTTGTATTTACATCTTCATTTTCTTTACGAAGGCAGTTTCATTTCAAGCCAAAATAATGTCATATGGTCACTTTGTTAAGCGTATGTATATACATAGATACATTACTATTTTTCAATACATATAGAATTTGTTTTCAGTGAGTTGCTATAGCGTTTATTTATTATAGATTCTATTAGTGGATAATTAGGCCCAAGCCCGGTTTGTGGGTTTAGGGTATTAGGGTTTCCACCATTATAAATAATGGTCATAATAAAGTGATACCTACGGTTTCATTGTCAACGTGGTATCGCACTCTAATCGGTCCTACCTTTAAACCCTAAACAAACCCGCTTCACTGCTCGCCTCCACCACCTACTACACGGAGGTTCGGAGGGCTCCATGGGTTCATCGTCACCACCATCCTTCCTATCACAAACCAACCAAGTGAATCCCAAGCCCAGAGCAACCCCGATTTTCGTGCATCCATTAATAACATCCTTTGAAATAGTCCGGTCTTTCAACTTGCCGTCAATGGTCCGAACTTATCGACCGCTCAGATTCTCAAACCCGACTTAATCATCGGTGCCGCTTCTCGCATCCGCCCTCGATCCGTTGGTTATATTTGGGAGGACTTTTTCGAGAAGGAGACTTTGGGGTGGCGATTGTTTCGATATTGTGGTGATTTTTTACTAGCGTTGGATCTGCTTTTGATATCGGCTTTGATGCTTGGTCTTTGTTGTTGTTTGGATCATGGTGATTTTAGGACTCCTAAGGATGATGAACAAGAGTTGGATGTTCTTCTTTTCGTGTTTGAGGTTAAAAAAAAAAAAAAAAAAAAAAAAAGGCGTATACAAGAAGCCCTGATTTGATCCGTGGGGCCAATGACAAAAGGAGCTGTGGTAGAATGGTTTTGTTTTGTTTTTTAGTTATCAAGTTTTATTTTTCTTTTGTTAAAAAAAAAAAAAAGTTTGTTTTGTTTTATGCCTAAAACCAATTTTTTTTCTTTTTCGTTACTCGCTTGTCGACCTTAGAGTTGTCGACCAAGAGTTTGGTTTGTTTGTCGACCTCGAGTTGTCGACCATTGTTTTCTGTTTCATTTGTCGACCACGTGTTGTCGATCGGTTATTGTTTATTTTTTTTGTTTACTACTTGATTCGAGATTGCGATTTACCGCTCGAATCATGTGAAATATTAGTGGATAATTAGGCCAAGCGGTTTGTGGGTTTAGGGTATTAGGGTTTCCACCATTATAAATAATGGTCCATAATAAAGTGATACCTACGGGTTTCATTGTCTAACAGATTCAAGAGTATAATCACACAAACCACCCATTAAATTTTTATGTTTCAATGTATATGGACACGGTAATGAAATAATAATTAATCTCTTGGCCTTTTATTTTTTTCTATCAAAAGATTTTTTTTTGACAGAAGAAGACCTCTCTATATATGCTTTTTTGACAGAAGAAGACCTCTTTATATATTCTAATAAGACAAAACAAAGAGACTTACAGAGATTAATTAATGTAAGAAAGAGTAATGTCTTTTAAGGTTTTGGTTATGAAGAAGGGTTTAAGGTGGCCGGAAAAAGTGACCGGAGATTAATGTAAAAGGTTGTCGAGGTTTGGTTTTGGTTTTTTTTATGGGGTTAAAAAGTTAAAGATTGTAACTTTAGACTTGATAAGCTTTTATATAAGACAAGATTTGAAAAAGGAAAGTTTATTTTTGGAATGGCTAAAGTTACTTGGATTTTATTTTTATTTTTATTTTTTTTTTCGGTAATCATTTGTTATGATCTTTTAGCTGATTAATTTATATGGTTTGAATCTAACGAAACACAAACTTAAATCGAGTAAAACTTTCTGAAAAGGTTGACTTCGAGGTTGTGACCATCAAACACTATTGATGCAAATTTGTTTTGGTGTTACAGTATTTTGTAATAAATATCATTGACTAAAAAGTTTATAGACTTTTTTACCTGATGAATGACAGTTGATTCGCGTGTGTCATCAGATGATGTATTATTACTCAAAAAAAAATCGTTAATAAAGCTTCGAGTTTGTCATTGTTATGCCTTATTTGCATCACTTTCTCTTGTAGCTCACTAGACGAGGGCATCTCTTTAGGAGAGGAGGCATAAGAATATACTATATTTTTTCCGTGTGTTTACCTTTAAATGTATGTCAGATTATCTGATGTAGTAAGCGGGCAAAATTACTGTAATCAATTGCCTAACCTACATTTTGTTTTTTTACTCGAAATTACAACATATCTCTACAATGGTCTATATTGCTTAAAATTTGAGAATTTGTAAGTAAGTTGTTAAGGAGTATTTTGTGTAGACTTTTTACATCAAAAATAAAAACAAAGAAATTGGCAGGTCTATATGTTTTGGGACTTTGGGTAGCTTTCTAAATTCGTGCATCGGCTATCATTGGATCAGGCCGAATATACTTTGGGCTCAAACATTTTAGGTTGATACTTGGGATGTGGCCCATTTATCACCTTATAGATTTTGTATGTCCTAAACTAGTAATGATCTAAAACGTACCACAAAATTAAACCGACCAACTTGTAATCTTTAATATGTTCTTTTTCATAAAGATTCTCAATCAATACAGATGAAATTTTCACCAAAAATCAATAGATCATATAAAATGACATTATCATGAATTCTCATGTTTCAAACATCGATAAGATCCGAGTAAATTCACATGTAATTTGTGATAAAATTTTACTCGATAGAGGATCTCCTCATCCAATTGCTTCATCACTTAAAAACTGTACTTGGCACCAATTACCCGAAAACCCGAGCAACTTAAATTCTTCAAAAATAAAAGGTGTATAATAAACACATAATTTGTATAGATTAAAATACAAAAATCTCACGGGACAGCATATAAGGCTGGTTCCAAAAGAGTGTCTAGATCGACAAAGGTGATCGATCACCAATCGATCCTCCTATTGTGGAGGCAATTGATCGCCAAAATCACTCCCAACTCAATCCCCC